>CM064549.1:19304359-19476859 GCA_032716605.1 Paralithodes platypus
TGTCTCTAGGTGAGATAATTCCCCTCTAGTACTCATCCATGTGTTTCTCACCTCTTCCCCTCCCCTCCTTCCCCACCTTATTCCCCCCTCCCCCCCCTCCTCAATTATCACCTATTTTTCCACTTATTATCATCATTTATCGGTTATTTTTCTCTCCCGCGATAATGTAGCACAAGTGGGCTGCATAAAAGATCGTTATGCAACACCCAGACACCGGCACACACCGCCCCGCTCGTCTCAGTTGACTCCCAGACAGCGAGAGGGGAGGGCTGCCTGTGGCTCTCTCTCGCCTGAGATTATGACCGGGTGGCCAATATCTTCGTTTTTCACCACCCAAATGCTTTTCCCACTTATTTTAGCACTCTTGAAGGTTCATATATACATCATATATGTAAAATAAAAGCATACCGAAAACAAATAATGGTTTATATTGTAAATATAACGAATTCTGTCAGAATCCAGGGCTAGAAATGCACAAATAACTACCCTAGCACCTAGGTCTATATCGTGCTTGTCAGGTTAATGGTCTAAGTGGCCATAGCCAAAATGGCTACACTATATTCCTTCTGTACTTTCTCCATGCCCGATGAGATATATGATATTTTGATATATGTGGCACAGCCCTTGTATCCAACACAATACCCTGCGTGCAACCCCGCTCGAACCCCGCACAACGTTGCTTGCAACTTTAATTATTATTATTATTATTATTATTGTTATTATTTAAAAATGTATGTGCTATTCATATTAATATTTATGATGAGTGACGGCTTAATAACTGTAGTTATGTAAGTAATTTTTATACATATGCAATATAACCAGCACTATTCCCATAATTCATACGCACGCACACACGTTCACACTCAGACAAACACACACATTAACCAGTGAAGGGCGATAGGCTTTACGGAAGTATGTGTATATCGAATGTGAAAGGCCTCACAGAAGCAAGACCATGAAAAAACCCTTCAAAAATGTCCCAACGGCTCTCAAAACAAAGGAATATGTCATTAGGTGAGATAATTCCTCTCTAGTTCTTCCTACTACCCATCCATATGTTTCTCACCCTCCCCTTCCCCTCCTTCCCCAACTTTTTTCCCCCTCCCCCCCCCTCCTCAATTATCACCTATTTTTCCTCTTATTTTCATCATTTACTGGATATTTTTCGTGCGAATTTCTCTTCACCAGTTACATAGCAAGAGTGAGCCACATAAGAGAGCTTCTATAACCTTGAGACTCCCCCCTCTCACCTCAGTGGAAAGAGATACTGTGGAGGGGAAGGATGTATGTCTCTCCACCTCCCGCCTGAGGATATGACCGGGCGGCGAATATTTATGTTTTTCACCACCCAAATGCTTTCCGCACTTATTTTATCACTCTTCAAGGTTCATATGTTTATCATATTGATACAAAATTTGCTCATGGAAGATATATTATGCTTTATATGTTAGATATAACGATTTCTGTCAGAATATTCGGTAATTAATTTGCATGTAACTACGTTTGTCACAGGCCACTTGCCGGGTTAATATTCACCCCACCAATCACTGAATTTATCATGATTATACTAGCTCTACATTAACCCCCACCCCCACCCCTGCACCTCTTCCGTTGCATTGTAAAATAATTTGGTGTATGTCATTGGCCTGATGAAGTACAGTATATGCGAAACTTTGTTAATAAAGTGCTCCTCCTCAGATGGTGTTTATATTCATTCTGTATACTTTGTTAATAAAGTGCTCCTCCTCAGATGGTGTTTATATTCATTCTGTATACTTTGTTAATAAAGTGCTCCTCCTCAGATGGTGTTTATATTCATTCTGTATACTTTGTTAATAAAGTGCTCCTCCTCAGATGGTGTTTATATTCATTCTGTATACTTTGTTAATAAAGTGCTCCTCCTCAGATGGTGTTTATATTCATTCTGTATACTTTGTTAATAAAGTGCTCCTCCTCAGATGGTGTTTATATTCATTCTGTATACTTTGTTAATAAAGTGCTCCTACTCAGATGGTGTTTATATTCATTCTGTATACTTTTTATAGTATATTTTTATCAAATTATGTTCATCTTTGATTCTGGTTTTCCCTTGACTTGCAACATCTGTCGAACATTACTTCCTATGTCATTATTCTCGGCCTGATTGATATCATACAGCCAACACATGAAGAACAAGCCCAAGCTGAACTATACGTCCACGTGGCGCGACGCACAGGATGAAATGTAAAGAATAGGACTCTGTAATGGACTAGAGGATAGCTTAGAGTATATACATACAACACTTATCTTCTGATCTAACTACTATTTCCAATTGGGGCAGAGAAAACCTTGTTGCCTTTAATGCTTCCAAAAACTCAATTTCTCCATCTTACTACCCGTCGGGAACTCCCAGAGGACTATCCCTTATACTTAAACAATACAAAAATAATTCCTTCATCTTCTCTCAATATTATCGGTATCTCTTTTTCTTCTGCTCTCTCTTGGAAGGACCATATTACCAGTCTTGCTAAGGCAGCCTTCCAGAAGCTGGTGTGCTCAACCGCCTCAAGTTTTTGTTTACCCCTGCACAGCTTCGTGCTCTGTACAGGGGCACAGTGCGTCCTTGTATTGAGTATTGTTCACATGTGTGGGGAGGATCCTCTCAAGCCGCACTCCTAGACAAAGTAGAAAGGAAAGCCTTTCGCATCATTAACTCCCATCCACTCACCAATCTCTGCAATCTCTCTCTCTTTGCTGCAATGTTTTTTTTTGTTTTTTTCTATGTGAATGAAGGACACAAAAGGCATAACTGTCTGCAGTGAGTGCCTCCCCCAGAGTTGAAAGAGTGACAGGGCCAAAATCAAGGGATGTTCGAGCCAAAATGCCTGAACACACAGCGTTTAAAGCAATTTAAGTCATAGGATAAGGGGAGGATGGATTCAGGGAGAGAGTTCCAGAGCTCAGCTGTTGAATAGAAGAAGGCCTGAGAATATCGTTTCACTCTTGGATTGGAGAGTTCCACAGAGTAGGGAAGGGATTGTGTTGCAAGACGGGTGCTACGTATTCTACGTAGAGGAGGTGGTATACACTGAGAGAGCTCTGAGGAACATTGATTATTGTAATAGCGGTAGAATAGCGAGAGAGCTGCAACATTGCGGCGAAGAGAGATAGACTGCATAGAGTCGGTGAGTGGAAGGGAGTTAATGATACGAAAGACTTTCCTTTCTACTTTATCTAGGAGTGCGGTGTGAGAGGATCCTCCCAACACATGCGAACAATATTCGATACATTGACGCACTGTGCCCTTGTACAGAGCAAGAAGCTGTGCAGGGGTAAAGAAGCGCTGGAGGCGGTTGAGCACATCCAGCTTCTGGGAAGCTGTTTTAGCAAGGGTGGTAATATGGTCTTTCCCAGTGAGATCAGGAGAGAAAGAGATTCCTAGAATACTGAGATAAGATGAAGGATTGATTTGTGCATTGTGTATTGCCTTCTATATGTCTAGCGCAATAGAAAAGGTCTCACCGAAGTCCAGGAAAGAGGATGACCAAGAGTTAATAAGATATGAAAGGAGATCACTAGTAGAGCAACCCTTAAGGAATCCATACTGGCGATCTGAGAGTAGATTATGAGAAGATAAATGCTTAAGAGATTTTGAAGTAAGAATAGTTTCAAAAAAATTGGAGATGCAAGAGATGAGAGCAATTGGACGATAAATGGAGGGTTGAGAGCGGTCACCCTTTTTTGGGACAGGTTGAATGAGAGCAAACTTCCAGCAAGAAGGGAAGACGTTAGAAGAGAGACAGAGACGAAAGAGTTCGCCTAGGCAGGGAGTTAGCACAGAAGCACAGTTTTTGAGAACAACAGGAGGAACACCGTCGGGACCTACGCCTTCTTAGTATTAAGCCCAGAGAGGGTAGAAAGTACATCTTTAGAAGAGATTAGGATATTAGGCATGAGTAAGTGAGAGAGGGGTGGAGAGGGAGGAATAGCAGCGGAATCATCCAAGGAGGAATTTCTAACGAAGGTTTGGGCGAAGAGTTCAGCTTTGTCAGAGGAAGAAGTTACGGTGGTGCCATCAGAGTGGAAAAGGGGAGGGAAAGACAAGGAAGAAAAGTTGTTGGAGAGATTTTTGGCTAGATGCCAGAAAGCTTGGGAAGAGCTAGAGTTGGATAGTTCAGTGCATTTATTATTGATGAAAGAGTGTCTGGCGAGTCGAAGAACTGATTTGGCTTGATTCTGGGCAGAAATATAGGAAGTATGAGATTCTTGAGTTTTAAGGTGACGGTGTCGTTTGAATGCTTCCTCCTTGTTGCGGACAGCAGTAGAACAAGCGTGAGTAAACCAAGATTTTTTAGCATTAGACTGAGAGAATGAAAATGGACTGTATGCCTCCATGCCCGAGAGGATTACCTCTGTAATGCGTTCAGCACTCTCCGAGGGTTCCCGACCACGGAAGCAAAAGTCATTCCATGGGAAATCAAAGAAGTACTGCCGGAGAGCCTATCAGTCGGCAGCGCTAAATTGGCACAATCGCCGCCGGCTGGGAGGATCGGTTGACCGTACCGGAGAGATAGGACAGGTGACAAATATAAGTTTATGGTCGGAGGAGCCCAAAAGAGAGAAAAGATTTATAGTATAAGCAGAGGGGTTAGAAGTTAGAAATAAGTCAAGAATGTTGGGCCGATCTGCGAAGCGATCCGGGATACGGGTGGGTTGCTTGGCTAACTGCTCTAGGTCATTTAGGATAGAAAAGATTTAGGCTTGTTCACCAGGTTGATCAGTGGAAAAAGAGGAAAGCCATTGGCTGTGGTGAACGTTGACATCTCCTAGAATGGAGATTTCTGCAAAAGGAGAGATGGATAGAATGTGTTCCACTTTAGAAGTTAGATAGTCAAAGAATTTTGGATAGTCAGCACAGAAATATTTACTTTGAGAGTGAGAAGAAAGCTTTAGCCAGAGAGTTGAGAATTCAGAAGAGTCAAAGTTGGGAACACGAGAGAAAGCGAGATTGTTGCGCACATGTACGCAACATCCATCTTTGGCTTGAAACTGAGAATAGAGATAGTAGGATGATACAGAGAAGGGTTTGCTGTCAGTAGTCCTAGACACCTGAGTTTCGGTGAGAAAGAGAAGATCAGGGTTGGCAGAGGAGAGGTGGTGTTCCACAGAGTGGAAGTTAGAGGAAAGGCCACGAATGTTGCAGAAATTTATAGTAAAAGTAGGTGGTGGTCCAGAGCATTTTGGGGAGTCAATGCCAGGGGATAGATCAATGGGGGCATTTCTGGTCCCCCCCCCCCCCCCCCTCTCACCCTGGGGACTCAGAGGCTGGTCGTGATTTAGTCATATCATTGGTAAAAAAAGGTGGTGTAGTATGTAAGGTGTTAGTAGTGTAATAGGAGAAGAAAGTGTTTTGGAGGGCAAGCTGGGGTTGCCCTCAATATTGATGAGGCAGAGAAAGGATCAGCTAGGGAGGCCAGGTAGAGAAACAAGAGTCCCAGCTGTCCTTATCAACCACCTAGCACTCCCCGGGAGTACCGCGCTGTTCGGCACAGCCTCCTCCTAACAGTTCTGGAGGTAGGATTCCCAGTCCCAACCTCTAGGGGCAATCTGCGCCACAATGTGACGGGCGATGGGGTCACCACATCTCTACCCCCACCTAAACACTCCCATTTTCTCTCTGACCCCAGAACTACACCCACCCTCCCTTCTCTCGCTCTCACCCAGCTAGGGGCTACTTCTGAAACCTCACCAATTAGATAATTCTGAACACCTGATGAAGTAATGAAGTATTTCACACACATCTCTCGACCACCATCTCCTGCACATTAAAAATATGAAATACAAAAACATAACTAAGTGCTAATTACAGTACTACCGTTACTAGTAGGGTTAACTGTATAGTGATTGGAATATACCAGGTATGAGGGGTAGAAATACATACTTATATATATATATATATTGTGACGCCTACCAGCGTTGGCAGAATCGCCTCCCGGTAGCCACTAGCGCTCGCCAGGGCAGTGAAATGGGCTACAGTTATCAGAGAATGTTATACTTTCTTTCTTGTGAATCGTCATGTCACAGGCAGTATAGAAGTGGTCTTTATTGTCGTCTGTGACAATGCATTATATTTTATATCATCAGTTATAAGTTTAATGTATAAGACTGAATGATACAGCTAGAGAGTGTGAGTGAGTAAGTGCAGGAGGCAGAGTGTTGTGCGCGTAGTGTTACGCGTTGTCTCGGTGACGTCATGCCACGGCCGGGCCCTCTGAGTGGCTGGCCGTCTTGCCGCCCTCCTGCCGCGGAAGGAGGTTGTCCCCCCGCACTCCCTGCTGACTTTGTGCCTTCCTTGCTCAGAGCTTGCCTGACCAGCATACCCTTCACACCTCCCTTGCCATCTGTCCCCGACTTCCACCTATAGAACACTTTCACTCTCTCTCAACTTCTTACCTCTTATGCTTCTAATCTATTTAACATCATAACTCCCCTTTGGTTCTGCACGATTTCATATATCGGCCATCGTATTATATGCTGAAGCTCTCAGATATTTCATGCTTAGTTAGACATTTTGGAGGGGTAAACATTTTGTCTGTAGAGGTTCGACACACTCGCGGTGTCTCCCTACCTATTTCTTGGTTGTCTGCTGGGCTATTTAATGCTAGACTGGGGTGAGGCTATTGATGTTGTGATTTCCGATGTGTACCAGGTTTTGTTGAACTTGTACAATCGCAACGGATATGTGGGAAGCCTAGGTTGTCTTTCTGACTGTGTACTTTGTGAGTTTAGCACTGTGTTGCGAGTGAGGGCTTTTGCCTCTGCCACCCAACACTGTGCTAACTCGTTTTGCTTTGACTTGAAGAGGGTCGCCAGGAGAGAACCAGATACTAGCGATCTGGATCTCTCAAGAGAGCACCCCGTCATTTACCGAAATTTGGCTGTCTTAAGGACCTCGCTAGGCTACGAGCCGCTTGCTCAGCCATTGTTTCCTAGCCTACGACATCCCAGCTAGACTTTATTCGCCTAGCAGACACCCGATTAGGATTATAAACTCTTATGTTATGTATGCAGCATTTTTTTTCACGTTGATTGTAAGCCTTGGTTGTTGTTGAGTTGCACAACCTGAGCAGGCTTTTGCATTGCCTGAGGAAGTACTTCTTTTGTTGTTGGAGATAATACTATTGCGCATTTATCGTTATTCCCGTGCCAGTTAACACTGTATGTCCCTACACTTGTCATATCTTGTTCCTGCTTTATATAACAGTTCAAAATCCGATTCGATCATCTTAAGGAGCATCAGACTTTCTTCAGAAGATTCCTGTTCGATGCTTTAGGACTTTCATTCACTTTCTTTAATATAGGAGTGACAGTTTATTATTGTTTAGAGTAACTTTAATTATACCTTCTTCTTGTTTGCATTAAATCATTCCAGTGATTTAATTAAGCTCTCTATCTTTTTCCTTGTATACATAATTAACATAATTGTATGTTGTTGTGATCAGGCTGTATCAGAGATCATCAGCCTGTAGTAGTAGTGCATTTATACCGAGTTAGAGGATACCCCGCTATCACAGATTTAACTCTGGAGGGTATAGGTGTTTTTGTGCGCCGGCATTATAAGTTCGAGGGTTGGATCTAGTGTTACCGTTGTGGCTGTGTGCCTTTCTAGTCCAATGATTAAGAGCCCTTGGTTTATACGAGTCCCGGTCGTAACAATATATACCGTATATATATATATATATATACATGCTGTGTATATATATAAAGTATAATGAGATTATTTAGTTATACACGAAACTGTTATACAAAGTGGTATTGTAGTAGAAAAAATACAGATCAGTTCAACATTATAACTTTTGTAGTTAGTCTGGGATTTAACACCTTACGAGCGACCTATGCGGTTTATTTATGTGTACCGCCCAGCGGGGTGTTTTTAGCCAAAATAGGGCTGTTTACGTGATCATTTTCATGCCTAAATAAGACCCAGAACGTAAAACAAGTATCTATCCCTGAAAGGGCATAAACAGAGCTTTCGAATGACACCATAACGATCCTTGTATGATGGATAGTTTTCTTGCAATAACCGTGCAACGCGAGTGCAAAAAGCAGGTAATTCGGTACTTTCGGTACATAATTGAGTATGTAGCGAGTGAGAGAGGGAGGAGGGAGCTGAGATTTGTGTCAGTAGGTTCGCCGCGGTGGTCTGGAGCAGTCATACGCTCGCTAGTCTCCTGCCACCACTTGTCTCTCTCTCTCAGCCACATTACGTGCTGAAATTGCCACTCGAGTTATGTCGAGCGCCGCCACATAGTCCAGCTTTATTAAATACGACTTAAGTGGTGAGCCGCTAATAAAGGGTTAATAAATTGGCGTAGTTAGTAAGTAATTATTCTTAACAGGTTTGAATTCAAATTATATTGAAAGTTATCTCAAGAGAATAAGATTGAGTAGGCGTGAAGCTTTTAATATTATTATGTGGAGTAGGTACCCTACGTCTTGCCATTACTCAGGGAGTATTTAATGCAATTTACTATGTTTCAACCCATATTGGTACATAGCCATAGTGGACACCCCCCTTAACTTTGTTGCAAAACAAGATGCCTTATGGCAAGGTGTTAAGGGTAAGGTAACAAAATGAATAAGTCATTCCTTAACCTCTCCGCTGCGTACACCCTATAGTATACAGGCACCCCTGTGCGGAGGTATGACGATTTGGGCGACCCTTGCAAATATTGATGAAAAGTATATCAACGTGTAGGGAATGTTCGCGCGCATCGAACCATATATATTTGACCCACAAAAAAAATCTTGGGGGGGTGGGTGGGGGGGCTGGTCCGTAGTTGAAGAAAGTGGAGCGAATAGCATCGCGCGGCCAGATTGTCATCGCGCGGCAAGATTTCCCGGGTGAATATTCGCACGCCCAGGGTGTACGATGAGAGGGAGGAGACGGAGGGTTAGGGCATAATCTCGCTTATTTATCCTATTTTCATCACTTCTATGCTATGTGGAGTATGTATAGGTATGTGTACGTATGTAGGCCGCCCATATACCAAGGAATATGTCGCATATAGATCAAATATGCGACATATAAGCGAATTCTGAATGAGTTTAGAGGCGGGAACACAGGTAGAGAGTTTAGGCGGGAAGGTATGAAGAGTACAGGGTGTGCTGGCTGAAATATCACGTATATATATCGTATTTTCAGCACTCTCATGCTATATAAAGTACGTGTACGTATGTAGGCCACCCATATACCAAGGAATATGCCGCATATAGACCAAATATGCGACATATAAGCGAATTATGAGAGAGTTTATGTGGGAGACAAGTGCTTGTGTACCGCTTGAGTGAGTGCGGGTTTAGCGTGTGGCGGGGGGATGGTATCGAGAGTTGCCAAGTTGTACAGGGTCTGTTGGCTGTAATATCACGTATATATCGTATTTTCAGCACTGTCATGCTATATATAAAGTACGTGTACGTATGTAGGCCACCCATATACCAAGGAATATGCCGCATATAGACCAAATATGTGACATATAAGCGAGTTATGAGAGAGTTTAGAGGCGGGAACTGAGGTGAGAGTGTTTACGCGGGAGACAAATGCTTGTGTACCGCTTGAGTGAGTGTGGGGTGGCGGGGTGGTATCGAGAGTTGCCAAGTTGTACAGGGTCTGTTGGCTGTAATATCACGTTCATGCTATATATAAAGTACGTGTACGTATGTAGGCGAACCATATAACAATGAATATACCGCATATAGACCAATTATGCGATATATAAGCCTTATGAATGTATTTAGGGGAGAGTTGGGGTGGGTGGGTGGGTGAGAGGGAGGATGGGAGGGAGGGAAGTCTGTGTGTCGCTCAGTAACAGTTACAAAGTAACAGTTGCTGTCCAAGGCCAGCCACGGCAGTCAGCTGTATGTTAGGGCGGCGTCGGCAGGGCCAGCAGAGGTCCTGGATGGCAATATTATGGTTGTCCCTGTTGCCTTGCCCTTCGTCCCTTTCTTCCCTTTGGCAGGGGCAGTGGCAGTGGCAGAAGAGCCGGCAGGGCCAGCAGAGGTCCTGGATGGCAATATTATGGTGGTCCCTGTCGCCTTTGTCGCCTTGCCGTTCGTCCATTTCATCACTTTGGCAGGGGCAGTGGCAGGGGCAGAAGGGCCGGCAGAGGCGGCAGGGGCGGCTGGTGGTGGTGGCAAGGTGATAGTGGCAGAGGTAAAAGTTTTTTTACCCATGCCCTTCCCTGTCTTCCCAGTGGCCCCCGCAGGTCCTGCAGCCCAATGGCGGCCTCCTGCGTTGGTGGTAGTGGTGGCAGTGGTGGTGGTAGTGGTGGTAGCAGTTGCCTGGGTGGTGGTGGCAGTGTCCCATAAAGACAATGACTCTGTGCACTGCCCTTGCTTGCACGTGTGTTACGTGCTTTACGTGCAGGTTCCTCGTCCTCGGACCTACTCGTGCCATAGTAATGGTAGCTAGGGTCTTTGGCAGCCACTCTCTGCCTTCCACGGATGCTGACACCACCAGAAGGAGGGCTGGTTGTGTCATCAGGGCGAGAGCGTGAGGGTGGTGTAGGCTCCAACGCATGTGTACGTGCGTGCATGTGTACCGCTTCCCTGTGTGCGGGCCGAGCGTGTGGGGTGGTGGTATCGACAGATGCCAAATCGTACTACACTCGCACCAATTTGTAGCCACCTGGCTGTAAGACCGCGGTTTTGGTACGCGTTAAAAAATTAAAAAAAACGGGATTATATAAGGGGTTCCGCAGCACAGCGGTAAAACTCTTATTAGTGTTTCAGCACTTGCTGGGTTAATGTATGGGTGAACGTAAGTGTTGAGGGCATGGGAACTTTAAAATATGACCCTCCCTAATGGATAGATGAGCGTAAGTGAGCCCGAGGGGTAGTTATTTACAATAGGGCTAATATATTGGTTATAAACCCTTCAAGATTATGAAGCCTGTTTAAGTCAACTAATATTTTCAAGCCTGGAGCCTCTTTTCGAAAATCCCAGTACCTTGCCCGAGGGTAGAATGTGTCCCGTTTATATACATTAGTTTTACATTATGCCTAATTAGACAAGCAATATTGCCTAATGATTGGGTAGATAGCTCCGTTAAGAGGATGAGTGTTGAGTTAACGTAATGCGGTCACTTGGTCGATTCACTAGGCACATTCTCGGCAATAATTCATAGCATGTATTGGCAAATTGGCTGTTTACATTTAATGAGTCCTGAACTGTCTGGAAGCAGAGAAATTTATGGAGAATATGATTACGCAAATGTTTTGTTCCTGTATACGATGCTAATAAGTAGTGATATTAGTATTTAATAATTAAATAAAAAGAAATAATTAAAACAACTCAAATGTTATATTTTGTGTGTTCATTGATGGGAGAGACTCATGGTGGAATTGACACAGACGGTCCTCGTTGTCTCAAGCTTGATACGTAGCCGAGCCTGAGCTTTTACAATGATGAAAAGGAAATGCAACTTCACGTGGGCTAGTTTGGCAGCTTTATTAGAGTATGATAGTTCAACAGTACTAAACCATCAGCACATCGGTATGAACCTTTCAGGTTTTCATTCGTCTATACATTAGGCTACCATAGCGCAGTTGGAATAGATGTACATGCTCAGATTAATATGCAGGATTCGAAACTGCATAATAAATCGTAGGCTTGTGCATATTTCTTTAACTGTCTAGGTTCGAGTCCTTAGTGCCACATGTATTTGTTGCTTTCATTAATTGAGTTTAGAGGTGAAGTTGGTTGGTGGAAAAAAAAAACATAATAATTCAATGGCAAATGTATCGGTATGAATCACTCGAATCATATGTAAGGGTTTTCGGCGAAATTTGGTTCTCTCTCTCTCTCTCTCTCTCTCTTACACGCAGACTACGAGGTCAGCTCATTGAAGTATTTAAAATACTTAATGGGTTTGACAATGTGGATCATAGCAAAATGTTTAGCCTCAATATGAATACAACGCGCAACCATGGTTGGAAATTATAATTGAAAAGGTTCAGCACTAGTATTTGTGGACACATTTTCTAACATAATATCTGTTCTACCTTTTCTTTCTTTTCTTTTTTTCTTTTTTCTATGTGAGTGAGGGAGACAAAAGGCAGAACTACCTGTAGAGAGTGCCTCCCCCAGAATTGAAAGAGTGACAGGGTCAAAGTCAAGGGACGTTCGAGCCAAAATGCTTGGACACACAGAGTTTAAAGCAGTTTAAGTCATAGGAAGAGGGAAACACTGATTCTGGGAGAGAGTTCCAGAGCTCAGCAGTTGAATAGAAGAAAGACTGAGAATAGCATTTCACTCTTGGGTTGGAGAGTTGCACAGAGTAGGGGTGGGATTGTGTTGCAAGACAGGTACTATGTACCCTACGTAGAGGAGGTGGTATACACTGGGAAAGCTCTGAGGCACACTGATTATTGTAGTAGGGATAGAATAGCGAGAGAGATGCAACATTGCGGCGAAGAGAGAGAGATTACAAAGAGTTGATGAGTGGACGGGAATTAATGATACGAAAGGCTTTCCTTTCTACTTTGTCTAGGAGTGCGGTGTGAGAGGATCCTCCCCACACATGTCAACAATACTCAATACAAGGACGCACTGTGCCCCTGTACAGAGCCAGAAGCTGCGCAGGGGTAACGAACCCCTTGAGGCGGTTGAGCACACCCAGCTTCTGGGAGGCTGCTTTAGCAAGACTGGTAATATGGTCCTTCCAAGTGAGAGCAGAAGAAAAGGAGACACCGAGAATATTCAGAGAAGATGAATGATTGATTTTTGTATTGTTGAAGTGTAAAAGGGATACTCTTCTGGAAGTTCCGAACGGATATTAAAATGAAGAAATTGAGATTTGGAAGCATTAAAGGTAACAAGGTTTTCTCTGCCCCATTTGGAAATAGTAGTTAGATCAGAAGATGAGTGTTGCTTGGCTTCATTACGTTTATTTTTGAGGGATTGCTGGCTGGGGCGTTCAGGAAAACTAATTGAGTAGTGTAAGGCAGAGTCATCTGTGTAAGATCATATATGAAAATTAGAAAGAGAATGGGAGGTAGGACAGAGTCCTGAGAAACACCGGAGTTGATAGGATGAGGAAGTGAGCGATGGCCGTCCACAACCGCAGCTATGGAACTGCCGGACAGGAAATTAAAGACAAAGGCACAGATGGAGAGATAGAAACCGAAGGAGGGTAGTTTAGAAATTAAAGATTTGTGCCAGACTCTATCGAAGGCCTTCGATGGTGAAATATCACCAGTAGAGCGACCCTTAAGGAAGCCATACTGGTGATCTGAGAGTAGGTTATAAGAAGAGAAATGCTTAAGAAATTTGGATGCAAGAATAGCTTCAAAAACTTTAGAGATACAAGAGATGAGAGCAATTGGACGATAGTTGGAGGGTTGAGAGCGGTCACCCTTCTTTGGGACAGGTTAAATGAGAGCAAACTTCCAGCAAGAAGGGAAGACGTTATAGGAGAGACACAGACGAAAGAGTTTGCCTAATGAACCTGGAACAAACTTCTCGCCGTAGTTGTAAGCAGTTCTTCAGTAGAGCAGTTCAAGAAGAGAGTAGATAGTATTTTGCACACTCTGTAAAGAGTGTAGTGCACCAAGCAGTCTCTCCCCTTCCACTTCGAATATCTCCTCAGAATGGACCACAAGGTCTCGGAGATACTAGCTATTACTTGTAACTCCTTGTAACTTTCTTTTTCTCTTTCTTTCAAATTAATCACATCGAAATATCCAGTCACATTTTCTGTAACTCCTGTAGAAGGGAGACAGTAGCGAGGCGCCCTGGGGTAAAGTTGGAAATTGGACAACGTTATGGTCAAGTAATAGATCAGAGTACGTATACAGTATGCATGTGAATGAAATTGTGAAAGCAAAGACCCCAAAAGACAGTCAATTAAATTTGTCATCAACTCCTGTAGAAGGGACCCTATAGATAACTACCAAGGGCGAAGTATTATATAAGTTCGATCCTTCTTACAGCCTGAACAATAAACAAGAGTCTATACATATGGAGTTCTATGAAATATGCTTCAGTAATTTCCAAACAGGTGGCCCTTTAATTTTTCACCGCTATTGCAGAAGGCGCTGATTAGCGGGGCGCCCAAAACAAAATTTAAGAAAAGGGCCCCGTTACGGCCTAGAGGATATATTCGAGTATATGAGTGTGTAAGTTAATTAACCCATTGACTTCGGCACTCGTTCTGGAACTTCCTGGTAATTTAAAGCAATTTACTGGCTCTCAAAGCCTCTTAACCCTTTCCCTGTGGGAGACGTTCTGGAATGCCATGGCAATTTACAGGCTTTTAACCCTTTGGCTGCGGGCTGTTTTGGGCTATTTAGGGCCTATTCAGGCACTCCTGAATGATAAATCAAGCATCTGCATTAAATGAAGTGTATTCTGCCGAAAACTAGGCGAAAATAGCTTCAAAATGACACCAGAACGGACCGTATATGTGGTCTGGTTCACCCGCAGTGATCCCAGTGAAACGCGGGAACCCCGCTATTATGTAACACTCGCTCGCTTGGCTGCACTTATGAGAGAGACAGAGAGAGACTCGCCCGCCACACAGCCTTGCTCAGTGAGCCGCTCGGTGCTCTGAGGGTCGGAGGTGGGCCCCTCACACTCCCACCCACTGACACTCGATTCTTACATTTTTTACAGGCTTTTAAAGCCTGGAAATTGCTGTAGCTTGCCAAAACATTCCAGAACGTCACCCGCAGCGAAAGGGTTAAAGCCGTAGAAATCGAGTGTCAGTGGGCGGGAGCACGAACTGCCCACCTCCGATCGCCAACACGTCCGTCCGTGCACTGAGACCCCAGCCCCGAGTCTCAGCAGTGCTGCCAAAGGCAGAAAAATGCTACATTGCTAATATATAGCAAGTTTACCCCAATGTCTATGGTTGGTAGCGCTGCGGGTGAACCCCTCAAGCTACGAAGCTCATTCTAGTGTCATTTTGAAGCTATTTTCGTCTAGTTTTCGGCTGAATACATTTCATTTCATGCAGACACTTGATGAATCATTCAGGAGTGCCTGAATATGCCCTAAATAGCCCAAATATGCCCGCAGTGTAAGTGTTAAAGTTTGTGGAAATGAGTGTTAGTGAGCGGGAGCGCGGCAGGCTCACTCCGCTCTCCAGTCCGGCTGCTGGGGCACTGAGACTCTCGCCTCATATCTCACGAGACAATGCAGCACTGCCAAAGGCAAATGTATCGTGGCATTTCTCACAGTTATCGAATATTTGCCGATGTCTATGGTAGCGCTATGGATGAATCCTGCACGCTACAAAGCTTGTTTTGGTGTAATTTTGAAGGTATTTTCTTCTAGATTTTGACTGAATATATTTAATTTCATTCAGACGCTTGCTTAATCATTCAGGAGTGCCTGAATGAGCCCTAATATAGCGGAAATCTGCGGAAATCTCCCTGCATCATAAGTGTTAAATTTAGTTCAGTAATTACTGAGAAATAGTAAATTTTGATAAGCTTCCCACTACTGCAGAAGGTGGCTATTTTCTGGGCACCCAGGGCGGAATTGAAACAAAGGGCTCCATTACAGCCTAGAGGATAGATAATTTATATGCATGTGTAAGGTCATAAATTTTGGTTCGGTAAAAACCAAGAAAAAGCAGTTTAAATTTGTTTTTGTACTACTGCAGAAGGTGGCGATTTGAGGGGCGCCCAGGCCGAAATATAAAAAAGTGCTCAGTTACGGCCTAGAGGATAGATCGGCGTATATTCATGTGAAAAATAATTAAATTTGGTTCATTAATAAGCAAGAAATAGCCTGTTTTAATAAGCGTCGCCTGCAGAAGGGAACCAACAGTGAGACGCCCTGGGCAAAATTAGAAAATAGGACTCCAACTATTATCTCTAAGAAATAGATGAGATCTAATTATGTATTCTTCCTGTACTATGTACACTCCTGTAGAAGGGGCCCTGTGGTGGGGCGCTATGAGCCTATGACTGATATGTTGGATCCATTTATTTATTGGAAGTATTATGTATGTACACTATACAGTATATATGGTTCATTAGTCACATGGAAATAACTGATCTAATTTTGCCTCACTCCTGTAGAAGGGAGAGAGTGCGCGGCACCCTGGGCTAAAGTTGGTAATTGGACTCTGATATGTTCAAGGAATAGATTAGAGTACAGTATACAGTATGCATGTGCACGAAATTGGCAAAGCAAAAACCCGAAAGACAGCCGATTTAATTTTCAATCAACTCCTGTAGAAGGGTCCCTATAGTTAAACGCCAAGGGCGAAGTATATTAAAAGTGCCTTCTTACAGCCTGAACAATACGCAAGAGTCCATGCATATGGAGTTCTATAAAATATGGCTTAGCAATTTCAAACAGGTAGCCATTTCACTGTTCACCCCTACTGCAGAAGGCTCCGATTAGCAGGGTGCCCAGAAAGAAATTTATGAAAATGGCCCTGTTACGGCCTAGAGGACATATTCGAGTATAAGCGCATGTAAGTTCATAACATTTGGTTCCGTAATAACTGATAAATAGCACATTTTAATAAGCATCCCACTACTGCGGAAGGTGGCTATTTGGGGGGCGCCCAGGGCGGAATTGAAACAAAGGGCTCCGTTACAGCCTAGATGATAGATCATATATTTGCATGTGTAAGGTCATTTAATATGGTTCAGTATAGTTTGGGGACAGTACTAATTTTTACTTGAACATGTACATAATCTCATATATTTCGTAGACATAATGGTAAGAGTCCTATTTTCAAATTTTGCCCAGGGCGTCCCGCTGTTGCTTCCCTTCTGCAGGAGTGACAGAAAATGTGATCCGGTGGTAATGAAATACATTACATACAATGGCAATTTATTTCAATTACCTCCGCCAACAAAGTTGGAGGAGGTTATGTTTTTGCCTCCATTTATTAATTGTTTGTCTGTTTGTTTATTTTTTTTGTCTGTAAACAAGATAAGCCTATAAAAAAGCTATGAACAGATTGTCACGAAAGTTGGAGGCCAGATAGGATATGCACCAAGGAAGAAGTCGTTTAATTGTGGAGGTGATTGGTAGAGCGCATACCTCCGCCACCGTAGACGGCTCACAAAGTTATGAACCAATGTTCACGAAACATGGTGGGCAGATAGGATATGCACCAAGGGAGAAGCAATTAAATTGATCCAATCGGTAGAGCGCATACCTCCGCCAGCTTAGGAGGAGGTATGCGCATTCCAGAGTGTCCCTCATGGTTACTTATGCCAATGAAGTTGGACGGATGTTATGTTTTTGCCTCCGTTTTTCTGAATGTCTGTTAAAAAGATATCTAAAAAGTTATGAACCGATGACCACGAAATTTGGTGTGCAGATAGAATATGCTCCAAGAAAGAAGGGATTATATATTGGAGACGATCAATAGAGCGCATGCCTCCGCCAGCATAGGCTACTCTCAATGTTATGACCTGATTTTCACGAAATTTGGTGTATATAATCGAACCAAGTTTAATGATCTTCCACATGCATATACTCTAATTTATTCTCTAGGCCGTAGAGCCTATTTTGTTAACATTTCATCCTGAGCGTCGCGCCACGCGCCTCGGAGTTAACACGGCCGCACGGACCTATAGTCCAGCTTGGACTTTTTGCGGAGGGAGGGGCACATTTATATGCTCATTTATGTATCTTTTTATTTATTTTTCTAGTTTCCTCCCTAGACCTCCATCACACTTTAAAAAAAAAACATCCATTAGATCCCCCCTCTAGATTAATTTGTACATTTTTTGGTAGACAAATTTCCCATCTAACGGCCGGTTCTTCCAAAATTATAGGCTCAATATTGTTCGCCAGGAAAAACAAATTGACACCTAAATAGCACGAAAGGTCTTAATATTGACAATTACATGAGGCGAAAGGTCTTAAAATCAACAAACTAATGGGGCTAAACATGAGGGAGAAGGGGGATCTAGAAAAATAAATCATCTCCCCCTAGAGACTCACTTCTATTTCAATTGTATATATTTGTGCTTGTAGTCATAAACCCATGTAACCTTGTATTAAATACCAATCATACTCTTTTTAGTACCTAAGTATTGTATATATACATATTATACCTCTGTATTGTAACCCAAATTACCTATGTGAAAGTTACCTTGTACACCAAAGCTCATGTTTACTTTCTAATCTAAGTCTCCCAGTTGCCTAGACTCTCACTCATGTAGACAAGTAATAGCCTACAACATTGGGGCTCTTCAACTTTCCCTTCATAATTGCTGAGGGGCACAGGGCATTGGGTGGGGCGTTGGTTTCCCGGGCATTTCGGCGGCACCCTCCTCAGCTCCTCGCCTTGGAGTGCCTTCGGTCACCTGGGCTTTGTTAATGGTAAGCAGGGTGGAGTTTGTGGGGGCACTCGGTTATGGCCTTGGCCTTGCTCGGGACCTAGTGGCTGCTCGGCCAGACAGCCTGGGGAACAGCAACATCAACACCAACAACAACCTTGGGGACCTATGGTGCTTAGGCATATCTCAAAAATGTAGAAACACGAGAGTAAAAATACAGCCTCTTCCCAGAGTACAGGTTAAAGGAAGAAGAGTAGGCTACAGATTTTTTTTTTCAGGGAGAAAACACTAGTTCCACCTGTATGTTCTCTAAGAGGAATTGTGCTTATTATGGTAAACTGGGTCATGTTGCTGATAAATGTTTTAAGAGACAGCTAACAAAAATATATCTGTAAATGTTCAGTCACTTGGTTTGGTGTCCACTCTTACGAGTTCCAATATTCAATAAAAGACTCTGTTGTGCCTGTGTTGAGGAGTAAACTTAACTGTCCTGATAAAACTCCTCCTTTGAACAGTGAAATGAGTGATACTCTCAATAGTTCTTATGCAAATTTCTTGTCTGACGATTTTTTCATTTCACATGAAGGTAATGACAGAAAGTCTGTTGAAATATTACGAGACACAGGTCTATGCCAATCCCTTATGCTGACCAGTATTCAAAGGCTCTAATGATTCCTCTGGCGAAACTGTAATACTGCATGGTTTAGGGTTAACCATTTATCTGTGCCTCTGTGCAGAGTGAATTTAGAGTCAAATTTTGTTAAAGGTTCTGTTAAGGTAGGATTGGTTGCGACACTCACTATGTCTGGTGTGACTCTTCTCCTTGGTAATGATTACTGGGGGTCAGGTTTGCTCAGCTCCTCAGTTGTCCAGGGAGCCGGTGTCTGGCATGGAGGAAGACACCCCTGATATATTATCTGCATGTAATTAAGTTAGTTAAAATAGGACTTCAGAGGCAATCAACCCTTCTGGATTATTAAGCCAGCACACTGTAAGTCAAGAATAGCGTCAGGACTGGAGCCCCTTTTCGAGTACTCCAGTCACTTTCGTTATATGCATGCGCTGTCACTAGATCTAAATCTAAGATTAATGTTGACTTAGAGGGTGATGATGATGATGTTCTTGTTATGCTGGACTAAAGCAGGGTGTTTAGGCTCACCGAACGGGGAGAATAGGTCATTCAATATACATGCACAGGAGGGTAAGAACAAGACAAATAATACCTTCAGAACAGGGCATACATTTATTTATACACAAGAATATTATAGGTCTGTCTATGGATATAACATCTGGAATCGGATTTCTATGCAAAACCTATAGGGTAGACAATAATAATTACACAGGAAAATAACAACTGTATGCAAACATGAACTTATGGCTGACACAATACTTAAATCATTAATTACAAATAAAGTCAAGAACTCATGAATTAAAATGTAAAACTTGCAAACTAAACAAATAATAGAATAATGTATAACACGGAAAAAGTCTTCAGCACACTCGATATTAACAATATAGTTTCAAGAGTGAATATGTATACTGTAGGTTGCACGCAAGAGTTCAGAAACAAATACATTCTATATATTCTATATTAGCCAAAAACGACTTACTTTGACATTTATGTTGAAATCCCCACGAATCTAAAATTACGCATAGAGGTCGTGAATGTGGTAATTAATTTATAATATTACATTCTTATCATTACCTCGATCATAGAAAAAACGAGGTAACACTTGTAATTTAAAAATAGACGCAAGGACAGCAATTGTATGACTTGTATTGTATTCCGAAGTGGAAAGTTAACGAGTTTCAAGAAGGGAATTGAATATACAAGAATGATTACGTGAATTGATTCGTCAGGGATTATCCAGGTGTTAGGGGAGGGCTCGTAGATTATTCTGGTATATTTTTTCTTCTCTGGCGTACCATTCTTGCGTATTCTTGGGTCATCGGTCTTGATATCCTCTGCGGCTGATGATGGGGAGAGTCTCAAACTTTCTTCTTGGACTTGCGTCTCGATGGGAGAGTCTCGAACCTTTTCCGTACGTTTTGGGATTTGGCAACTGGTTATAACTTGTGCTGTTTTTATTGATTACACAGTCTTTCTAGCGTGCATAATAATTATATTTAGCTGTTACTTGTTTGCTAATTTAGACCACTCACAGGATGAGGCAGTTCCCTGCATTGTTGATAATTTGTACCCTCGAGAGATTGTTGAGTTGCCGTTGGCCGACCTAGAGTGGAAAGATTTAGCTAGTTCTGCTTGCAGCAAGGACAAGACTTAGTAAGCTAATGCTTCTACTTGCTATTATTCTAAGTCAGGAGTATTTATGAGTCAAGTGTGAGTGGAAGGTTGTCATACCTCAAGTTTGTATGCAGGATATCATTAGAGTGGCTCATGATAACAGTTTGGCGGGACACATGGGAGTGAGGAAGACTGTGGCATGTATTCTGAAGCATTTTTACTAGCCAGGTATGTTCTATGATGTTTCCTGGTACTGTCCATCTTGTCACACCTATCTAGTAGTAGGAAAGTGTAATCTGAATAAAAAAAGTTGCACTACTTGTTCCCATTTCTCTATTTGAGGCACCATTCACTTGTGTATTGGTAGGACCCCTTCCCAAGACTTCTTCAAGATTTTCCTCTTTGCTGACACTTATTGATATGGTTATTCGTTATCCTAAAGCAATCTCACTCAGAAACATCTCAGCAAATAATGTAGTCAAAGAGATGCTCGGGTTCCTCACCAAGTTTGGATTGCCCATGGGATCTGCCTTGTATGGACCGATCGGCTTTTTGCAGACTCCCATTTTCTTGTGTTCTTGTGTTCTTTTGAGGTACAGTCTGTCAAGGATTCTGCTGACCCACCCTCGCTCTGGGACTCGCAGTCTTCTCTGGCAATACTTGGTGCCGTAAGATGTGTTTTACAGGAATTGTGATTGGTCGATCTGATTTCGGTTATATCAGTGTCAGAACACATACTAAACAAGGCAAAGGAAACATATAGCCTAATGCAATGTATACATTGCATTATATGATCATGAAATGTCACCAAAAGTTCGTAGATATGATTAAACAATTAAGTACATTATATTGATTGATTGGCAACGCATATACAACCTGCTGGTTTCAAGAATATATATTCGAGTTTTAATGTTGGCTGCATAATGGAGGAGGTATATGTCTTCACAATGTGAACATTATATGATGTAATTTGCTGTAATTTTTATATGCCGGAATGCCAGGTTGCAACGATGCCAGAATGCAGGATTTCAACAATTGCCATCAATCAACCTAGCCCACCACTACCAGTATTGCTGGCGCCCTTGCCATATATTACGTCCTTGGTAGATACTCTGTACCTAATAACTCCCCTGCCAGAGACACCAAGGAAGAGAGGCTTTCATGCCAGAAAATAATATAGCAATCTCCTCCAAGCGCCTTTATCGAAGAGAACGGAGGCAAACAGTTTCTCCTTCACAACCAGCCAATAGAAAATGAGAGTCTCCATTACCTGTCCCACCTAGCACTAGGGCTACTATTAACACCTCCGTGATTGAGGGACAGCTGCAGGGCAAAGCCTTCAGGAACCCTACAGACTGAAGGACCACTCGGACAAAATCCTGACTTGCGGGGTGGTCGTGGCAGTGCAAATGAATCACGATTCCACTGACCAACTCTGGGGCTTAACTTTCGGAGGGATCTTCGGGTTGGAACCTGGAACATATTGACCCTCTCGGATGATGACTGACTACCTCCACTATCTCGGGAGCTGTGGCGGCTGGGGAACGACATAGTGCCCCTTTTTGAGGTGAGGCGGCCTGGCAACTGTGAGATCAGTTGCGATGGTTACACATACTACTGGTCTGGCTATGGCAATGGTGCTTGCCAAAGGGGGGTGGCTATTGCGATCTCTTCCTCCCTACTGGTTCCCACAGTTGAGGGGGTTACACCTGTTGACGAGCGTCTACGGCTGGTGAGGATGAAGCATACGTTGGGCTTAGTTTCTTTTTGTGCAGTAAATACTACTACCTAGATTAGTCATTTAGAAGAGAAAGAATTTTTTTCGACTAAGCTCGACTCTATTGTTGAACAGTGCCTCCCACGGGACACTCGTTATCCTTGGGGATTTCAATGCAGTTACTGGCACAGCTAGGGCTGGCTACGAGGTATGTGTCAGTCCTCATGGCTGAATATCAACAGTTCTCTCTCCCAGAACTTCGCAAGGTCCAGGAAGCTGAGGATTGCGGGGTCCTGGTTTCAGAGACTAGATGTATGCGAGGCTGTGGGTAAGCTGCAGGGTGTGAAGGCTCCTGGTATTTGTGGCATTCCTGGAGAACTGCTGAAAGCTGGGGGAGAGTCCATGGTCCATTGGTTACATGCGGTCCTGACTGCTGTATGGCAGATCGGTACCATTCCTCTTGACTGGAGAAGGGGTCTGGTCAGCCCTATCTGGAAAGGGAAAGGGGACCAACAAGACTGCAATAACTACCATGATATTACACTGCTCAGTGTGCCATGCAAGGTTTTCACCCATATTTTGCTGGTGCGAATCTGAGGCCACCTGCTAAAGGAGCAGAGACTTAAGCAATCTTGATTTACACCCAAGAAGTCAATAATTGATCTGAGTCTGGCATTCCGGGTACTCGTGGAACGTCAACGTGAGTTTAAAAAAAGAGTTGCTTGCAGTCTATGTTGATCTCAAGAGTGCATTTGACTCAGTGCACTGAGAGACGCTCTAGGAGCTACTACGGTTACGTTGGATTTCCGCGGCAATTGTTGACCTGGTTTCTGGACTTAGTACAGGAACAGATAGTGCTATTAAGTGTGGTGAGGGAAAATTCTCCATTTTCCTTGTGAATTCGGGTGTGAGACAGGGGTGTGTTCTGGCGCCAACACTTGTATGGACTGGTTACTGGGCTGGAAAATCGGGCGGAGTCACTGAGGAGCAAACATCGACAAGTTCAGGATCACAGAACTTGACTTTGCAGATGATGCAGTAATCTTAGCAAAGACATTCTCAGATCTGCCCATGAGGCAATATACGTGGAGTTGGACCCGTTGGGTTTAAAGATCACTTTGACTAAGACCAAAGTCCAAGCATTTGGTGACTTATTAGATCATGTAGTGCAATCTGTTCATGCATGTTGTGAGGACTTCGAGATCTTGGACAAATTTACTTATCTTGGTAGCATTATCCATAATAGTGGTGAGTCGAGCTATAATGTCAGTCGTTACCTCGGCTTAGCATATGGAGCTATGGATTCACTCAACAAAAGTATATGGCATTGTCGATACCTGTGCAGAAGGACGAAGCTGCGGATCTTTAAGTCGCTGGTGCTCCATGTCTTATTATATGTATATGATACATAGACACTTAACAGCAAGTTGAAGAGACGCATCAACTCCATTTGTACTAAATGTCTTTGGAGGATCATGAGCTATTGCTGAAATTAATATGTCTCAAACCAGAGACTACTCCATGAAATTGATTCAAGATATATTAGTTGCATGGTCCGTGAATGCCTTCTTCGGCTATATAGGCATGTGATTCGCCTCCCTGAAGCAGACCCTGCTAACCAGGTTGTAATGGCAACACACCCACAGACACCAAGAAATATCAAAACAACACCCAGCACACGGTATCACACACAATTATTGTCCTCTCTCCCTCCCTGCCCACCCCGAACCAACTTCCAAAAGCACATCCATACTCATATCTCTCACCGATCCATCCACTCACTCACAGACAACACGCAGCTGCATGCACGACCTCCCGAAATCCATCCTTCCGAATCCTCCCTTCCTCGCGAGGACAGAGTCCACCTGGCCAGGCTGAGATGCGGACACCATCCAGCTCTCCTGAGCTATCAGAAGAGACTGGATGACTCTGTTGTCGACGCCTGCCCGGGATGTAACACAGCACCCCATACCATTAAACACATCATAGAAGACTGCATTTCACACAACCACTTACGCCAACAACACAATCTACACTCAATGAGAGCTCTGTGGGAAAGCCCGATCGTGGCCATGGCCTTTCTCAGGGACTCGGGGCTGTTCGGCCAGGCAGCTTAGGGAACAACAACAACAACAACAACCAGGTTGTCTCTACAGAAGACAACCCTGGAGGAAGCATAGGGAAAAACCACATAACTCATGGCTGAGGCAAGTCAGCCAATCATGCGATAGGATACTTGATATGGGCCAGACATATGCCTGGAGTCTCATCCGGGAGGATCCCCCAGAGTGGGGTCGGAGGGTGAGTTCGGCTATGCGCTGTCATGGCGTATGCCCCCATTGACTGATTATTTGATTGCTAGAGGGGCTCATCTTTGGCCCTATCATAAGGACTACCGCTGCCCTTATTCTCCGGAAGCCAAAAAGCCAGTCCCTACTGACCAGCACCGAAAAAGGGTAGAGGCCCTGATGCAGAAATTGTTCGGCAGGTCTCATCCAGTGCTTACCCAGGCTGGAAGGAGAACGCTACCCAGTTTCTCCATTATCTATGCTTACCCTGGTGGAACAACCAGTGTCACTTACCCAGGGCACTGGCTCAGTAACACTTACCCAGGTTACTATGATTTTATTATCCTCTAGGCACAAAGCACCTTCACCAAGCCTGCCACCAGACTAACAAAGAGAAAGCAAGAAACAGGCGCCACTACTACCAACCCTGACTACACCCGGAAAGCAGCGAAAAGGAAGGAGGCGAGAGGACCAGAGCCTACCCGAGACACCTGGACAGACTATCCTTCTGAGAAAGCAGAGATGTGTATTGCTGTTCTCTAGCTTTGAGATCCCTATTAAAGATTTAACTTCAACAATACACACACCTGTCCCATTGCCTATAATGATACGATTATATATAAGAGACCTCTTCATCTATAGTACAGTATTATAAAAGATATACAACATTTTCAAGAATCATCATTGACCGACATACGCTGTAATTTTATCAGTTTATTTGTTGTATTCAAGTTGACTGATTGACACGTTCAAGGGCTATAATAATCAAGTTAGTACAGATATTGTCATATAATCTGAAACTATATTTGGTTGTTTTAGCTATAGCATGAATTAATATGAATTTGATTAAATATTTATGAAACCTTTGAACTAAGATATCCAGTAAAATGTATTATACTGTAGGTTTCAAAATAAATTAATAGTATTTACAAGACATTATAAATTAATAGCAAAAATAATAATAATAATATATATATATATATATATATATATATATATATATATACGGTACATACAATATATACTATATATATATATATATATATATATATATATATATATATATATATATACATACAGGGTGTTCCAGAAATATGTGCCGAAAATCAGGGGATGTAATCCTGACACATAATTGAATGTAAATCACTAAATGACCATATAAGCAAATATCAATAGTTGTCGAGTTTCAGCACCTAACAGGTCTGCTTCAATGTGTTTTACTCCGGGAATTGCTTGTAAATGAAACATTTACCAAGGACAACGTGATTTATTAACAAAATAAAACAGTATTTCCAGTATGACAATAAAATTACAGTAAATGTTCAAAATTCCTTGTAAATGAAACATTTACCAAGGACAACGTGATGTATTAACAAAATAAAACAGTATTTCCAGTATGACAATAACATTTACTGTGCTGTATTACTTTACGGTCGTTAAGTAATTTCGCATCTGTCTCAGACATTTTGTACAATCCCTGGATTTAAACACATTCTTGGCAGACCTCGGAGGTGCTGTAACTCGAAAACTATTGAGAATTGCCAATATGGTCATTTCGTAATTTACATTCAATTATGTGTCAGGAATACATCCCCTGATTTTCGGCACATATTTCTGGAACACCCTGTATATATAGTATATATTATATATATATAACTAATTAACAATGACACTACAATCGAACAATAACTAATTAGTTAGCCTTTACAGAAAAAGAGTGTATATTTGTCTTTTGTTTTTTTGCTAACACTAAAAGAGTATTTTATACAGCTTACAATTGACATCAGGCAAATAAATAGTTAACATTTATTTCCAGTATCTTTCGAACAACCACATCATTATGGAATCGTGAAATAGCCAGAATGAAAAACACAAAATAAAAACAAAATAACTAAAAATGCGTGTTGGTATACTGAATGGCATAATCTCCTTCCGAGATCAAGTCAAAACGGCCTTAATCCGAAATGGCCTTATTCCTAACATAACTTTAATGATTTAGCCTAACTAAACCTAATCTTACCTAGCCATACCTACCTTACTCCAACGAAACTTGACCTAATCCAACATAACATAACCAATCCATCCAAGTATAATCTAAGCTAGCCTAACCTGGGCTTCTTAGAAGTATGGCCGTTTGGGATGTGCCAATACAATTATAAGCGTTACAATGTTGACGTGCTCTCCTTTCTCCTACCAGGCGTAACTTAACCCAACCTAATTTAACCTAACCTTACGTAACCTAAACAAGCCTAGCTTAATCTAACCTAACCTGACCTGGGCTGTGTCGAAGTATGGGCACTTGGATTGTGATAATGGTTGTATTGACCTGTTTCCCCTCCTCCTCACCAGATGGCGAGGTAGTCTGTACAAGCTTGTGTGGCCGGACACGTTGGTCTATATCTTCCTCTACTTCATCTGCTCCATGGTCTACAGGTTCGCCCTGGATGAAGAAAAGCGCAGGTTGGTAACAAGGTATAAGCAAAGTAAATATAGTTAAGGGGAGTATATTTATATCAATTATCCGTTATTTTAAGGACACAAAAGGCAATGCTTCCTGTAACAAGTATCCCCCCAAAAGTTAAAATATAGATGGGGAGCCAAATATAAGGTACATTAGAGTAAAAAATGTCTGGACATACGAAGCTTGAAGCAGTTTTAGTAATAGGATGAGGGAAAGATAAATTGAAGGAG
The DNA here is from genome assembly GCA_032716605.1 of Paralithodes platypus. NCBI lineage: Eukaryota > Metazoa > Arthropoda > Malacostraca > Decapoda > Lithodidae > Paralithodes > Paralithodes platypus. The sequence continues at coordinate 19,331,598 of CM064549.1, forward strand.
AAAATTCTAGAATTTGCTTGTTGAGTAGAAGAAAGGCTTGAAAAATTGGTTCACTCTTGCGTTACAGAGTTTGACAGAATTGGGGTGGGATGTTAAAAGGCTGGTGGCACCCACTCTCCACAATGGAGGAGGTATACACTAAGAGATCTCTGAAGAACACTGATTATTGTAATAGCGGTAGAAGAGTGAGAGAGATGCAACATCGTGGCATGTAGTGAGGGATTGTAGGGAATTAGTAAAAGGAGGTGATTTTATGAGAAGAAATGCTTTTGAGTGTAGCCTTTCCAGAATTGTGGTATGGATGGAACCTCCCTACACATACAAACAGTACTTGATACATGAGGGCACTGTGCCCCTGTACAGAGCAGGAGGCTGTGCGGGGGTAAATAATCCACTGAGACGGTTTAAAGCACATCTAACATCTAGGAAGCTGTTTTTAGCAATAGTGGAGATATGGTCTTCCAAGAAAGATCAGAAGAAATAGAGACACCAAGAATATTGAGAGACGACAGAGGGTTGGCTTGTTTTGTTGAATAGTAAGGAATAGGTCCATACGGGATAGGACCCATATTCTAGAGTACCATACACGGATATATATATTTATGTCACACAACTCAAGTTAAATGTATTTAATTTGATTCTCGCCCCGCCAAGCAAGAGAATTGTGAATTATGTAGTATATCTCATAAATACACGTGAGCTACTATATGTGTTTACTCTCAGTAAGAGGCGGGTGCCTAACCCCGAAAGGGGTTGAAATAGGGGAGCTATCCCGCCGCCAAAGGTGGCTTTCTAGGGCCTTTCCTACCTGATGCGGAGAGGATTGGGTTCTAGTCATGTGGTGATGGGCTGGTTTATCAGAGTGAGAACTGAGCGATCTCTACCATACCCATAGCTTACTCTGACTGTTCCTTTTACTTATATATTTTCTAGATCTCAAGTGACGGCGTCTCTTCCGTGGATTGACCTCCCAATATACCAAGATTGGAAGCCAAAGCGTCACATTTTTCCTTTGCCCCTCAACTTTCTCTTCATAATTGCTGAGGGGCACTGGGCCCTGGGTGGGGCTTTGGTTTCCCGGGCGTTTCAGCACCCTCCTCAGCTCCCCGCCATGGAGTGGCTTCGGTCACCCAGGCTTTATTGTGGCCGGCAGGGAGGGTTCTCTGGGAGCGCTCGGTTATGGCCTTGGCCTTGCTCAGGGCCTTGGGGCCGTTCGGCCAGGCAGCTTGGGGAACAACAGCAACAACAACAACAACAACAACAACTCTCAGCAGGGACTCGAACCAGAGCGAAAAAATATATGCAATCCATTCAAACCGAGTTGCGTGGGAATCATTGTAAAATTCCCTGTATGGTACTCTGGAATATGGGTCCTACGATATGTGTATGAAATGGAATACTTTCTTCAAGTAGGATTTATCCATCTCCTTAATATAAATAGGAAAAGGATAACTGTTCATGATCATGCCGTGGTATAGTTGATTAATGCATGGATTCTCATTCTGACTGCCTGTGGTTCGAGTCCCGGCAGAGAGTAAAAGCATTTAGTAGCTCACGTGTATTTGTGAGATATACTTAGTTGTTGTTGTTGTTGTTCCCCAAGCTGCCTGGCCGAACAGCCCCAAGGCCCCGAGCAAGGCCAAGGCCATAACATATACTTAGTATATATATATATAATATATATACCGGTATATATATATATATATATATATATATACATACAGTATATATATATATATATATATATATATATATATATATATAAAGGAAAAGAATTGACAGGGCGCCAGGCAACATCTTAATTTTTCAAATTTTCGGCTAACCTTAAGCCATCATCAGGAACAACACTCCCAAAAAATAAGTAATATACTATTAGAACAACGCAATTTGTAAACAATAGGGTAATGATTATCGAATCTATAAAAGGTTAAACTTACTAAATACAAACAATCTTATATTAATGTCTCACTATATATAAAATTAAAATTCCATACACTAACCATGTAAAAGCAGTGAAGATACCGAAAAGCAAAATAAAGACCATCACAATTGAACTATAACAAATATTTTAACCTTTGAATACAAAAATTGTTTCCATAAATTCAAAACAAAGTCACAACACAGGCTAATACCATACAACGGATCAAGAAACGATCTCCCAATTTATCTAACACCAATGATTTATCAGTAAGGAAACTATATAATCATATTTCGATAACTAGCATTAACTTACATAACCCCTGACCAAAAATCCAAACACAAATGATACTTAGCCAAAAACATGAAAACATATTAATAAACTAAGCCTAAATCAATCATATATATCATAGCAAAATGAGACTGAAATTCAACCCAATCTAGAGATTTAACACAAAAAACACATCACTCCCAATGACTAAAGCAAAAATATTTATGTTTAAACCCATCATTATACTTGACTTACCCAGAAAAGAGTTCTCATCAGCACCAGGAACAAGAGAGAACTGAGGAACCTGAACCGAGAAGCGGCTAAAATAAACTCCCAAGAAACAATTTCCCAAACAAATGAACCACTAACCATGTTGAACAAACCCTTAAAATTTGACCAAACATATCTATGAACCACTATTTGCAAGATTGATTTCAGGATTCAGTTTACCAATTAACAACTTCTCACCAATCAATGCATCAGACTGGCTACCCAACCTAGAGACTATCTCAAAATCACCCACACTAAAGAGATGATCCTCTTCACGCGAATGATTTCGAATAGCCGAAAACGCCATAGCCTGTAAATACTTTCCCGATCGGTAGCTCCTACCCAGGTGTTCAAATATCCTAATTTTGAAGGAACGACTAGTGCATCCCAAATACCTAGCCTCACAGCTAGGACAAGTAAATTTGTATACAATATTTGAACACAGAAAGTCAGGCACGCGATCTTTGAAGCTAAAAAATTACCCAATTCTAAACTTATTGGTGAAAACAAATCTAAAGCTCACAGCAGGAAAACTAATTTTCAGAACATTTAGTGCAATTTTACGAAATTCATTACTGATAGATCCATAGTAAGGCATTTTAACATAAATGATCTTCTTTTTTACATCAACATTTGATTGAACACCCTGAGCTTGTTTTACATACAAAAAATGTCTAAGTATACCATTGAATATATCTTCCTTATAGTTATTAAGCATAAAATATTTCCTTAATTTTTCAATTTCAACATGTAGCGAAACATAGCTGGAGCAAACAGCATCGAATGTTCAATGATTTTATATAAGATATATATATCATTGAACATTCGAAGGCAATCTCTGAAAAGGTAAAGATCCGTCATGATAATAAGCTCAAGTGTCTTGGTATTCAGCAAACTAAATACAATGAGGGCTGTATCTTCAATGAGTCGAGCAGACGACTTTCATCAAGAGAAAAGAAAGTTTTAATGCTGGGTTTGGATTTTTGTATTCCTTTTTATAAGAAGGATTGGTTGAGTCATGTTGTTTCAGTGGAAAAATTGTGTAATACAGTTCAAGAGTGTGTCAAAACGGGGTTGTTGAGAAATGGGATGGACGGTGATGGTGTAATTAACAAACTTAGGGAATTTGGTAATAATAACTATAGATTAGCGGTACGGGAATATACAAATGTGGAATCATCTGTGTTTAGGAAAGAGGACTTGGATTTGCTTAGGGAATTGGGTAAGGATAGTTCAATTGTCATTGTCAAACCGGATAAGGGTAAGGGAGTTGTTATTATGGATAAAGTTGATTATTTGCAAAAAATGGAAACTATTCTGAGTGACCGAAACAGATTTAAACTAATTAAAGGTGAATTGTTTGATGTAATTATCAGAGGTGAGGGTAAATTAAATAGGATTCTTCGATCTATTAAGGACAGGATAGGTATTGACTGCTTCAAGTTCTTATATGCGTCTGGCTCAGCTCCGGGAGTAGTATATGGGTTACCAAAGGTGCATAAACCAGGAATTCCACTCAGGCCAATTGTTTCATCTATAAAGACAGCGGGATATAATTTAGCAAAATTTCTTCAACCCATAGTTGCTCCTCTTACAACTGATGAATATACAGTACTCAATTCTAGTAATTTTGTGAGGGAAATTTCAAATCTTGTGTTGCCTAAACATTTTGTTCTTGCCAGTTATGATGTAGAGTCGCTTTTCACAAACGTTCCTCTGAGTGAGACTTTAGAGATTATTTTGGATGAATATGATTCTAACAACTTTTTCAATATTAGTAAGGATATAGTTAAGAAATTGTTCTTGTTTGTAACTACAGAATCTTGTTTTTTGTTTAACAAAGTATTGTATAGTCAAATTGATGGAGTTTCAATGGGGTCAAGTCTAGGTCCATTGTTTGCGGGTTCTTTTTTATGCAATAAAGAGGTTCAGTGGCTTGATGAGTGTCCCCTATCATTCAAACCTATATTTTATAGGAGATATGTGGATGATACATTTTTAATATTTCGAGATGTAGAAGATAATATATGAACAAGCAACATCAAAATATTAAATTTACATGTGATAATGAAGAGAATGGGTCACTTGCATTTTTGGACGTTAAAATGATAAAGACAGATCAGGGATTAGCTACTGAGGTTTATAGAAAGCCCACTCATACAGGATTAGGTTTAAACTGGCTTAGCTACTGCCCTAAGATTTTTAAGATTAATTCAATAAAGACGCTATTAGAAAGAGCTTATGCTGTTTGCTCCAGCTATGTTTCGCTACATGTTGAAATTGAAAAATTAAAGAAATATTTTATGCTTAATAACTATAAGGAAGATATATTCAATGGTATACTTAGACATTTTTTGTATGTAAAACAAGCTCAGGGTGTTCAATCAAATGTTGATGTAAAAAAGAAGATCATTTATGTTAAAATGCCTTACTATGGATCTATCAGTAATGAATTTCGTAAAATTGCACTAAATGTTCTGAAAAATTAGTTTTCCTGCTGTGAGCTTTAGATTTGTTTTCACCAATAAGTTTAGAATTGGGTAATTTTTTAGCTTCAAAGATCGCGTGCCTGACTTTCTGTGTTCAAATATTGTATACAAATTTACTTGTCCTAGCTGTGAGGCTAGGTATTTGGGATGCACTAGTCGTTCCTTCAAAATTAGAATATTTGAACACCTGGGTAGGAGCTACCGATCGGGAAAGTTTTTACAGGCTATGGCGTTTTCGGCTATTCGAAATCATTCGCGTGAAGAGGATCATCTCTTTAGTGTGGGTGATTTTGAGACAGTCTCTAGGTTGGGTAGCCAGTCTGATGCATTGATTGGTGAGAAGTTGTTAATTAGTAAACTGAATCCTGAAATCAATCTTGCAAATAGTGGTTCATAGATATGTTTGGTCAAATTTCAAGGGTTTGTTCAACATGGTTAGTGGTTCATTTGTTTGGGAAATTGTTTCTTGGGAGTTTATTTTAGCCGCTTCTCGGTTCAGGTTCCTCAGTTCTCTCTTGTTCCTGGTGCTGATGAGAACTCTTTTCTGGGTAAGTCAAGTATAATGATGGGTTTAAACATAAATATTTTTGCTTTAGTCATTGGGAGTGATGTGTTTTTTGTATTAAATCTCTAGATTGGGTTGAATATCAGTCTCATTTTGCTATGATATATAAGATTGATTTAGGCTTAGTTTATTAATCTGTTTTCATGTTTTTGGCTAAGTATCATTTGTGTTTGGATTTTTGGTCAGGGGTTATGTAAGTTTATGCTAGTTATCGAAATATGATTATATAGTTTCCTTACTGATAAATCATTGGTGTTAGATAAATTGGGAGATCGTTTCTTGATCCGTTGTATGGTATTAGCCTGTGTTGTGACTTTGTTTTGAATTTATGGAAACAATTTTTGTATTCAAAGGTTAAAATATTTGTTATAGTTCAATTGTGATGGTCTTTATTTTGCTTTTCGGTATCTTCACTGGTTTTACATGGTTAGTGTATGGAATTTTAATTTTATATATAGTGAGACATTAATATAAGATTGTTTGTATTTAGTAAGTTTAACCTTTTATAGATTCGATATTCATTACCCTGTTGTTTACAAATTGCGTTGTTCTAATACCATATTACTTATTTTTAGGGAATGTTGTTCCTGATGATGGCTTAAGGTTAGCCGAAAATTTGAAAAATAAAGATGTTGCCTGGCGCCCTGTCAATTCTTTTCCTTTTGATATGGAGGTTTAAGTGCCCAAAATCTACTGCGGAAGTACTCATAACTATATATATATATATATATATATATATACAGTATATACAGTATATATATATATATATATATATATATATATATATATACTGTATATATCAAATAATACTATCATTCATATACCAACGAGAAATGCACATATTGTTTTATCCGGATTTGAGTATTCTACGTAGGCCTATCTATTGTTCAAAAGGCTGTGCCAGGGTAACCTGTTTTTCATTAAACTACCAATGATTAATACATAGTTGCCGCTATATATGTAGTCTAGTTTCTTTCTTTCCAATTATCTTGGAATGTTGGTATCTACAGCCCGTATACAGCTGTTACTACCATGCAACTAGCAAACCGTCATACTTGATTGTCATCTGTATATCGTTTGAGAGGCTATTTCTAGCTTAATGTTTTGTATTACGCATACCGAATGTTAATACTGCCTTTGGGTGGGGTGGTAAGGGTGTTCGAGCAGCTGTCCCTGTACTGCGACTACTTCCGGAACCTCATACCCATCTCCTTTGTGCTGGGTTTCTACGTGAGCCTGGTGGTGCAGCGGTGGTGGGAGCAGTACCTCTCCATTCCCTGGCCTGACGATTTCGCCCTCCTGTGTACTGCTTATATCAGAGGATCAGTAAGTTATCAACCCCGATCTCTATATCCGCTACTAACATTAATTTCCTCACCCCTACTACTCCTATCTTGATAACGTAATGCTTAGTGTGCGGAATTTCGGTGTGAGTATCCTAGGTTCGAGTCCTTGGAGTACCACATGTATTCATTATTTTCATTGATTTCATTAGTTAGGTTTATTTGTAAATTAATTGGTGGGTTGGTGAAAACTAATAGGAATTATATCAAGGGGATCAGTAAGTCATCACCCCCACTTTAAATTACTTACAAAAATGAACTTCCTTGTCCCCCCACGATATCCTCTTTACCTATCCATGCTTCATGCGTTTTTAGTACACATTCAATGATATATGCATTATCACAATTTCATATTACGTATTTCGTACTGAATATACACTTTCCAAGGATCCATAATCCAAGGGATCATCAGCCCCGATTATATTTCTACTACTAGCATTCACTTTCTTACCTCTACTCCTTCATTGTTTTCCTTTTGTACGGCGAATAATATCGTATAATTATCAGTAGATTAGTTAATCAGCAGCCTCGACTCTATCTCGGCTGCCATAGTTCACTTTCTTCATCCCCTACTACTTCTTGTTTCCCCATCCTTGTTTCGTCATAAAGATGCGACCCAATGTGTAGTTTGCTTCTTCTCTGTATAACTGTGATATCGTGTCTCTCATCTTTTGTTACCTCAGGTTTTGGGGAGTTTAGTCCTACAAAATAAGTTCGATTTTTCTCTGTTTGAACTGCTTATATCCGGGGATGAGTAAGTCCGCCCCTTCTAAATCATAGTCGTTTTTGCCTGGTTATGTCCTACAAAAGTTCTGGTGTCATGTATATTGTTTAACTCACAAACAAGAGTGGCAAGAAATGTTCAAATCACATTCACCTATCAAACTTATTATCACCTGATACCTACCTACATATATTTAGAGGGACATTTTGTTATGCACAGTAACTTTTGCAGTCCAAGCCTGCATGTCACCATTTTCTCATTCCAGACAAAGTAAGTCATCAAAGGCGAGGCTTTCAAATTATTATATCAGTCTTGGAAATTGGCTGATGCCAAGACTGTCAGCGTCAGAGACTTCTAATACCTCAACGCTTGTCATAAGAACATAAAGCCCCTTCCCACATCAAGGATATGGTCGCGGAGTGTAACAAAGTAGCGACTCTGTATGGACTCTCCATGGATTCTTGAAGAAGCTCCGTGGTATCAGTGACTACTCTGTACCACCCCATTGAGTCAGTTCCACTCTGGGCCGGCGCAGAATATGTCAAACATGTTTAAAATTTCAGTCCGGAATTCGAACAGTTTGTTAAAATCGGTTTCAACTTGTTATGACTCCAAACAACTCCATTACACTTCATCGTACTCCATTGGACTCCAAAATACTCCTTTTCACTCCATCCGCGAAATGTCCTACATTTCTCTCTCACTTTCTCTCCATTATCATTCCCCATCTCCAGTTACTTCGTTTATTTAATTTCCTTACATGTTTTGTTCCATTTCTGCTTGTGATCAATAATATTTTCAAGGCCACTCGGGATATGAATGAATAAAATTGACTTTTATATTAATGTATTAATTTTCCCTTTCTCCCTTTCATGTATTTCATATTCACTGTTGTTCTACACTATTCGTTTATCATGATACAGCCCTAGGTTCCCACTTCTAGTTCTCACCTCTCTGTCCTCATTCCCCTACCTCCATTTGTTGTTTTTTTCAATTTCCCTCTCCCTGCGATCAATACGTGTTCAAGGTCACTCAGGCACTTATCTCTTGTCTTTCTAAAGTTTTTGAAACTATTCTTGCTTCCAAATTTCTTAAGCATTTCTCTTCTCATAATCTGCTCTCAGATCGCCAGTATGGCTTCCTTAGGGTCGCTCTACTGGTGATCTTCTTTCATATCCTACTAACTCTTGGTCATCCTCCTTTCGGGACTTCGGTGAGACTTTTCTATTGCACTAGACATATCGAAAGCCTTCGATACAGTCTGGCATAATCTTTAATTTCTAAACTACCCTCCTTCGGTTTCTATCCCTCCATCTGTGCCTTTGTCTCTAATTTCCTTTCCGGCCATTCCATAGCCGCGGTTGTGGATGGCCATTGTTCACTTCCTCACCCTATAAACTCCGGTGTTCCTCAGGGCTCTGTCCTATCTCCTATTCTCTTTCTAATTTTTATAAATAATCTCCTTAACCTAAGAAGTGCGCATGGGGGTAATTAGAAACGTCCGCCTGTGCTGACGTATTTGAGCTGTTTCCATCACTAAAATATTCATTTTACCATAAATAGCTATAATAATAATGTATACACCACTATTGTCCAACACCATATGGCACCACAGACACTTTAGACTTGCGGGCGCCTCTGGCACCCAGGCCTGTGGAGGCAGCAAGTCCTTCAGTTCACACCAGACTCTCCCATAACCAACTAGCGTCTCGGCGCTCCTGTACTCAACCCTAGCCAATAAAGGATTGAAGAGTACTGGTGTTATATCTCCATTCATCTTTATTATATGGCGCAGTGTATATCAGTATCTGAACCTACATGGAGAACCTGCACTACCTAGCTGAGGCTGCAGCTGCTGTGGAAGCCGGCTTGCCGCCATGCGGTCCCTACCAGGCTACATCTACCTCCCAACCGGTCGAGCCTTCATTGCCCGATGCCCTGTCTCCATACCCATCCATCATCTACTTGAATGAAAGGATCGACGCCCTCCAATCGAGTATCGCCACCTTTCTACAGCATCACCAGGACCAGCAGAATCTACAACTACAACATCGCCCCGCGACAGCTCCACCACCGCCCCGCCAGGATCTACAACATCGCCCCGCGACAGCTCCACCACCGCCCCGCCAGGATCTCCAGCCCCACCAGCCTCTACAACATCAGCCCCAGGCCAGTAATGTTACCCACCAGGCTGACCCATCCTTTGCCTCACGCCCCACCAGTGATACACTTATTCATCCCTCTACACAGACACCCACACCTCATACATCTCCCCATGTCTCAGTGCCCCACCATATGCCAGTTACCCATGTCTCAGTGCCCCACCATATGCCAGCTACCCATGTCTCAGTGCCCCACCATATGCCAGCTACCCATGTCTCAGTGCCCCACCATATGCCAGTTACCCATGTCTCAGTGCCCCACCATATGCCAGTTATTCCCCACATGTCTTTATTACATATGAACATGACTAATCCCCTTACCCACCCTCTCAAGAGCGAATATCCCACACCCTCCCCAACTGACGGCCAGGCCCACACTGGTGTCGGTAGCGACGGTCGGTATTACGGCGGCCATTATGCCCCCCCTGGCTATCGTACGGCTGGCACCAACCCTCACGGCGCAGCCCCTTCTGCGCATGACGTCATCATACCACCACCACCTCAAGTCCCTTCCTACCCAGCCCAGCCACGCCCCGCCCCGCCCCGCCGGGCTGCCCCTACGCGGCCCCAGGCCGCTTTACATATGCCGGGACACGCCCTACGCAAATTCTGGGCTGATTGGGAGGTCTACAAGCGGCTCGTCCTTCTACCACCTCACGAGGCTACCATCGAGCTCTACCAGACGTGCGACCCTGCCCTTCAGAGCGCCATATTTGCTCACAATCAGGCGTTCTCCTCATTGCCAGAAATCGACCTAGCAACTCTCATCACACAACTCGTCCACCGACAACGGAACCGCGCAGCCGCTCGCCACCACTTCCGGTCTCTTCTCCAACAACCTACTGAACAGATCCGGGACTACGTCACACGTATTACGGAGGCCACTTTGGACTGTGGCTTTACCTGCCCCTGTTGCCACACTGATGTCTCTGACGAACACATACGGGACCAAGTGACTATCGGGATTAGTGATTCGTCCCTTCAGCAAGATGTTTTAACTAAAGACCGCACCCTACCTACCTTACAAGATGTTATCAACTACTGTGTGGGGTTCGAATCTGCGGCACTCGATCAGACGGCAATGCAACCGGGGGTACATGCTGTGAAATCACCATACCAGCGTCTCAAGAGTACTTACCCACGCCCCGCCCCTATCCAGCCCCCCGCCCAACCCACTCAGCCCCCGTCGCCCGCCCCACCACCTCCCCACGTCGGCCCCACTTCATCTCCCACACGTTGCTCCGGGTGTGGCCTATCTTCACATTCACAAGCCCAACGATCTTCGAAGTGTCCTGCATGGGGCAAGACCTGCACGGCGTGTAATAAACCTAACCACTTTGTCAAGGTTTGTAAATCCACCTCTTCCCAGTGCAGTGGGTGCGGCCTATCCACACACTCTCGAGCCGAACGCCCATCCAAATGCCCTGCTTGGGGCAAGACCTGCCCGTCGTGCAACAAACTCAACCATTACTCCACAGTTTGTCACTCCACGCCCTCACCTTCATCCGCGGCTGTTATCATTGGTACTCTCAAACAGGCTGTTAACAAACCACCACCCGCACGGCTCCCCTCCTTGCCCATTACCATTTCTACTGCCATGTCGCCCCACTCTCACCCCACCAGCGTCACGGCCCACCCTGACACGGGCGCCCAAGTATCTGTGGCTGGTTTGCAATTACTACGGGCACTGGGCCTCCAATGCCACCACCTACAGCCTACTCACCAACGGATCACGGCCGTGGGGGGTCACACTCTCCAGGTCCTGGGTTATATGCCGACTACCATTACCGCCACCGACGTTGCCGGCACCCCCTACAGTACTGATGATGATATTTTTATTATTCAGGCACAGTCACCGTTATTTATTAGCATGTCAGCTTGTAGGGCACTACATATCATCCCTCCCGACTTCCCCACACCTACCCCCTGCATGGCCGCCCACACAGCCCAACCACCACCCACCTTGACCAGGACCCCTCCACCACACCGGCCCACTTCCCTCCCCTTCCCACCTAACGACCTGCACCTGTCTGACCTTCGTGACTGATTCTTGTCACAGTTTCCATCTTCTGCATTTAACACCACCAGCGGCCCACTCCCCACGATGTCTGGCCCTCCCATGCACATCCACATCAAGCCTGGCGCATCTCCACGTGCCGTGCACACCCCTGCCCCTATACCACATCATTGGAAGGCCCAGGTCAAAGCAGATCTCGACAGGGACGTCGCACTGGGCATTATTGAGCCTGTCCCCATCGGTACCCCTACTACCTGGTGTTCTAGGATGGTGGTGGTCGCCAAGAAAACTGGACAACCCCGCCGTACAGTTGACCTGCAGGCACTCAACCACGCCTGCCTTCGGGAGACACATCACACCCCGAGCCCATTCAACTTGGCCCAATCCATCCCTGCAGGCACTCGTAAGACGGTCCTAGACGCCTGGAATGGATACCATGCTGTTTTACTCGACGAATCCAGCAGGGAGGCTACGACTTTTATCACGGAATTTGGCCATTACAGGTATATCAGGGCCCCTCAAGGTTACTTGGCAGCTGGCGACGCCTATACCCGACGCTTCGACGCAATCATACAGGCTGTCCCTCGTAAGGTGAAGTGTGTCGACGACTCCCTTTTGTGGGACTCTTCAGTCGAGGAGGCATTTTGGCACACTTTTGATTACCTGGCCCTCTGTGCAACCAACGGTGTCACTTTCAACCCTGACAAGTTTACCTTCGCCGCCCCTTCAGTTGACTTCGCCGGACTCACCATCACAGACACTGGAATTAAGCCATGCACGTCCATGATTAAGGCCATCCGTGACTTTCCCACGCCCACAGACATCACAGGAGCCCGGTCGTGGTTTGGTCTCGTTGAACAGGTCGCCTGGGCCTTCAGCATCAAACCGGAAATGGCGCCCTTCCGGGAACTTGTGCAGTCCAAAACCCCCTTCCACTGGGATGAGGCACTCGACTGTACCTTTGCCACATCTAAGGACCACATCACACGCCTGGTTGAGGAAGGGGTCTGCTCCTTCGAGATCGGCAGACCCACGTGCCTCGCCACAGACTGGAGCAAAACCGGCCTTGGCTTCCTCCTACTCCAACAACATTGTTCCTGCCCCACCGCATCTGCCCCCACCTGTTGCAAGGTCGGTTGGAAACTTGTCTTCGCCGGCTCCCGTTTTACCACACCTGCGGAGTCCCACTACGCACCCGTCGAAGGCGAGGCTTTAGCAGTGGCTGACGCCCTTGACAGATGCAGAATGTTTGTCCTGGGCTGCCCTGACCTCGTCGTCGTCGTGGACCACAGACCTCTACTGCACATCCTTAACGACCGGTCCCTGGACAACATACCAAACCCTCGCCTGTTCAAGATTAAGGAACGTACCCTACGATACCAGTTCACCATTCAACATACGCCTGGCAAATGGCACCGCGGCCCTGACGCTGTCTCCCGCTACCCGACCAGGCCCTCCGCGGACGCCCATGATGTGCATAGTGCGGCCGCCAGCGGGCTCGATATCCACTCAGTTGCCTTGGCCTCCCTCACCATGCTCGCCGCCATACCTGACCCAGTTGTATCATGGTCTGACCTTAAATCTGCCGGCCAACAAGACAGCGAGTATACCTCCCTTCTTCAGACCATCCCCGAGGGCTTCCCGGACTCCAGAGAGGCGACCGCCCCACAACTACGACAGTTCTGGGGTGTTAGAGACCGCCTCACTTCCGTCGACGGGGTAGCCCTCATGGATCAACGACCAGTCATCCCCCATCATCTTCGGTCCAGAGTTCTCGAGCCCCTTCACTCAGCTCATCAGGGTATGACTGGCATGAAGGCCCGTGCACGTGCGAGTGTTTACTGGCCAGGTATTGACAAGGCCCTACGCAACTGCCTGGATACCTGCCACTACTGCCGCGCCCACGCCCCGTCCCAGCCGAAAGAGCCACTCATGTCATCTGACCCACCCCAATGGCCATACGACCAGGTAGCCGCCGATTTTTTTCAGCACCAGGGCAAACACTACCTGGTCTACGTCGATCGCTTCTCCAGCAATGTCCACATCTTCTACCTGCCACCAGGTAAATGTGATGCTCACCACCTCATCTCGGCGTGCCGTACCCTCTTCACCCACTACGGAGCACCCCGGGTACTGGCGAGCGATGGTGGGCCCCAGTTTACAGCCGGGGACTTCCAAGAATTCCTGGCACATTGGGGTGTGTCACAGCGGGTCAGCTCTGCGTTCTACCCTCAGTCTAATGGCCGCGCCGAGCTGGCTGTTAAAGCAGCCCGCCGCATCATCGCGGACTGTACATCCCCCACTGGCTCTCTAGACAACAACGCCGCAGCCCGCGCCCTCCTCCAATACAGGAACACACCCCTCTCGACCATTGACAAGTCACCAGCTCAACTTCTCTTCGGCAGGACCCTACGGGACCACGTCCCCTGCAATCCTGCACTTCTCCACCTCCTCGGCCGAAGCTCGTGAGGCAGCCCTTTTTCACCGTAACGCTGCCCTAGCCACATACTATAATGCTTCAGCCCGGCCTTTATCACCACTCCACGTCGGTGACCGGGTCTCCGTCCAGAACCAGGGGGGCAACAACCCGACACGGTGGAACAAGACTGGCACTGTAGTGGAGGTGCATCCACACCGCCAGTATACCATCCGGGTGGATGGGTCGGGGCGAGCCACACTCCGCAACCGCCGCTTCCTACGACAGCTTCATCTACCGCCCTCCACTCAACCTACACCGCCCGACTCCACCATCGCCTCGTCGGACGCCAATAGGGGGGGGGAGATATAATAATAATGTATACACCACTATTGTCCAACACCATATGGCACCACAGACACTTTAGACTTGCGGGCGCCTCTGGCACCCAGGCCTGTGGAGGCAGCAAGTCCTTCAGTTCACACCAGACTCTCACATAACCAACTAGCGTCTCGGCGCTCCTGTACTCAACCCTAGCCAATAAAGGATTGAAGAGTACTGGTGTTATATCTCCATTCATCTTTATTATATTAATACTTATCCATACGCGCCTATTAAGGGTTGATTATAAAGGTATTAACCTGAAACAACAATAAAACGAGTGAAAACAGCGTTTGGATGGTCAAAATCGGAGATACAGGCCGCGAGTTATATAATGTATGGGTGAGGCAACCTGCTTTCCCGCCAATTTCCCCCAAGGCCACTGAGACACAGTCGATCGATACTCTCTCTCTCTCCTTGCACTCGCTTGCTAACAGAGATGACAATGCCCTGCTTGCAACTCGCTAATGTTAGCACGAACATATACCTCAGAATAAGGGAATAACAGGGAAAATAGGTGATAACTGAAGGAGGGGAGGAAAGTGGGGAAGGAGGGGAGGTAGAGGAGTGATATTTTGCATGGCCCAGGGGCCAATTTTTTTTTTTTTTTTTTTTTTTCGATGTTTAAAGTTGATTTTTTTTTTTCTGACTCTTAAGAGTCTTCCCGCAGTCCACCGGGGGAACTCTTAAGAGTCTTCCCGCAGTTCCCGGGTTAACTGTACCTTAATTCCCATCCAGTCATATGCATACGACTCAACCTTACACTACTTCATTAGTTTTTCAGAACGCCCCAGCCAGCAATCCCTCAACGACAAACGTAATGAAGCCATAGAACTCTTAAATTCTGATCTAAATACTATTTCCAATTGGGGCAGAGAAAACCTTGTTATCTTTAATGCTTCCAAAAACCCAATTTCTCCATCTATCTACCCGTCAGGATCTCCCAGCGGACTATCCCTTATTCTTCAACAATTCAAAAATCAACCCTTCATCTTCTCTCAATATTCTTGGTGTCTCTTTTTCTTCTGCTCTCATTTGGAAGGACCATATTACCAGTCTTGCTAAGGCAGCCTCCCAAAAGCTGGGTGTGCTCAACCGCCTTAGGGGGTTCTTTTCCCCTGCACAGCTTCTTCCTCTGTACAGGGGCATAGTGCGCCCTTGTATTTAGTATTGTTCACATGTGTGGGGAGGTTCCTCTCACACCGCTCTCCTAGACAAAGTTGAAAGGAAGGCCTTTCGTATCATTAACTCCCGTCCACTCACCAACTCTCTGCAATCTCTCTCTCTCCGCCGCAATGTTGCATCTCTCTCGCTATTCTATCGCTACTATAATAATCAGTGTTCTTCAGAGCTATCCCAGTGCATACCACCTCCTTTACGTAGGGCACGTGGAACCCGTCTTGCAACTCAATCCCACCCCTACTCTGTGCAACTCTCCATCCCAAGAGTGAAACGTTACTCTCAAACTTTCTTCTACTCAACAGCTGAGCTCTGGAACTCTCTCCCAGAATCAGTCTTTCCCTCTTCCTATGACTTAAATTACTTCAAACTCCGTGAGTCCAGGCATTTTGGCTCGAACGTCCCTTGATTTTTGCCCTGTCACTCTTTCAACTATGGGGGAGGCACTCGCTATAGGCAGTTATGCCTTTTGCCTCCCTCAATCACATTGAAAAAAAAAAAAAAAAAAAAGGCTATGAATATATGACTTCTGTAGGGAGACAGAATAGTTTTAATGGTCAGTGTCCAGTTTCGTTTGCTCTGATAATTTACAAGCTAGGGCGAGGTATAGTGAGCGAAAAAAACAAATGGAATGACCTGGCAGGGATTTGATAATACTTCCTTTGCTTTACACTTTCTTGTCTTCTGTCTCTTTCCTTTGCTTCCCTCAATTTCTTTCTGTTATCCATATTCCCTACATTTCTTTATCGTTTCTCCCATTTTTATATCTTTATGATTTTATTTACACTATATATTTTATATGAGGTAATACTCTCATGTTATGTGGTTTTGATGGTCATAGTTATACTTAACACCTTAAGAGCGGCCTATGCGGTTTATTTATATGTACCGCCCAGCGGGGTGTTTTTAGCCAAAATAGGGCTGTTTACGTGATCATTTTCATGCCTAAATAAGACCCAGAACGTAAAACAAGTATCTATCCCTGAAAGGGCATAAACAGAGCTTTCGAATGACACCATAACGATCCTTTTATGATGGCTAGTTTTCTTGCAATAACCGTGCAACGCGAGTGCAAAAAGCATGTAATTAGCCACTTTCCTGATACAATTCCTTATATAGCGAGTGAGAGAGGGAGGAGGGAGCTGGGATTCGTGTCAGTATGTTCGCCGCGGTGGTCTGGAGCAGTCATACGCTCGCTACTCTCCTGCCACCACTTGTCTCTCTCTCTCAGCAACATTACGTGCTGAAATTGCCACTCGACCTATGTCGAGCGCCGCCACATAGTCCAGCTTTATTAAATACGACTTATGTGGTGAGCCGCTAATTAAGGGTTAAACCATATTGTACCGTAGGATACAGTAATAAAAGTCCCCAGAAGTCCCCAGCAATGTGGCAAAAATGGCAGGAGAGACCACCTATCCATCTCCAAAGATGAGGCAAGACTGGCTCTTGTCACCCTTCAGTGGGTCTCATATAAGCTGAGAAGTGTTGCCAACACGGGAGCAGTGCTCAAAAGGTCGTGGTAACTGGTACAGGGTTGTACAGGCAGTTACAAGGAAACTACATCACTGACGGATGTATACATCGCTGGGACTGGGGAGTTACTTATCTACTGACGTATATATACGGTGCTGGGATTGGAGGGGTTAAGATAACGAAGAAAGCCAGCACCACGCAACTACCGCCAAATAGTTTTCCCGCGCATACCACCACACCCCCAAGGAAGGAAGCAATAACCACCACACCACCAAGATACGCCAGAGTCGCCTCCATAACTCCCGCACTCCCTCCAACACCCGGCAAGGATATCCGGGTAACCATACAAAACCCTGATGCCAATAAGAAAGAGAAAAGCAGAAAGGAAAGTAAGACCAACAAACGCCTGCATAAACACCAGACCTCCACGCGTCCTTCTTCCTCCAAGCCGCATCACCACCATGAGAGGGAAGTCAGGAGGGGCTACCCCAACCACCCCAGGCCTCCTCCCCGCACAGCTCTCCTTCTTTCCCGAAGAAGGGACACCGGGAGAAATGCCAAAAGAGGTAAGATTATGACAGGCAAAGTTAAGATCTATAAAGTTGGAAAGGTATTAATTATCCTTCACTGGAAGATAAGTAACAGCTAGATTCTCAGCCTCAGGCTAGAAGATTTGGGTTTATACTAAATAAATACTTGTAACACTGGTTATAAAGGTTTATTTATGATTCTTTAGATCTTTGCTCATCAAAGGAATTCTTTATTAGATCCCACTGGGGGCTACCTATTATCAGTTCCTCTGCCTCGATTAACCAGGCTTTACTGTCAATAAAGAATGCTGTTTTGACATGCACTTTATTGGTAACAAACCAACTTCTGAAACCTTTCAAAAGTTCACGCACTGGCAATTGGCTTTTGAAGGGTAGGGATCTGCGAGATACCGTAGCTTGTATGCATAACGGCACTTTGCTTATAGAGTCCTTACGGTACGTGATCTCAGGCACTGGTTCTAAGACACTTATTCGTAAAAGGCCCATATATGTAGTGTATCTTTTTCATCCAACCTGTCTTGGAAGGATCATATTACTACTCTTGATGTAACAGCTTCCCAGAATTTGGGTATGCTCAACCATTTCCGGGGGTACTTCACCCCCGCACTGCTTCTTGTTCTGTATAGGGGCATAGTGCGCCCATGTATCAAGTATTTTTCGCACCAGTGTGGAGGTTCCACCCATACCTCACTTCTCGAAAGAGTAGAGTCAAAAGTATTTCGCCTCATTAACTTACTTCCTTTTACTAGTTCCCTACAATCTCTTTCTACACACCACAATGTTGCATAATTTCTCTCGCTCTTCTATCTCTATTACAACAATTAATGTTCTTCAGACCTCTCTCAGTGCATACCCCCTCCCTTGCAGCGAGTGCGAGGCTCCCGCCTTTCAACACAGCCCCACTCCTATAGTGTCCAGCTCTCCAACCCAAGAATTGGCAAATGTTATCAGTCTTCCTTCTAATCAACAAGTGAACTCTAGAACTCTCTCCCTCAATCAACCTATCCTTCATCCTATTACTTTAACTGCTTTAAACATTGTGTGTCTAGGCATGTTAACCCCAACGTTCCTTGTATTTAGCACGGTCACTCTTTGGCATTGGGGAGACACTCGTTACAGTCAACTTGCCTTTTGTCTCCTTCTTAAATAAGGAAAACAAAAATGTGTGCAAGTGTGTGTGTTAAATAGTGCTACTTGTATTGGATGTGGTAGTGACATATATGTGGGTGTGTGCATGCGTGGGTGTATGTGTGAGTGTGTGTGTTGGGGGGTATGTATTAACTGTGTGTGATTCGTTTCTATGTGTGTTTGTCATAGTATGTGTGTGTAAGGATGTGCAAGTTTGTGTAGCGGTTGTGTTGGCAGAGGTTGTGATGACAGTGGTTGTGTTAGCAGTGGTTGTGTTGGCAGTAGTTGTTGTGGCAGTGGTTGTGATGACAGTGGTTGTGTTGGCAGTGATTGTGTTGGCAGTGGTTGTGTTGGCAGTGATTGTGTTGGCAATGGTTGTGTTGGCAGTAGTTGTGTTGGCAGTGGTTGTGTTGACAGTGGTTGTGTTGGCAATGGTTGTGTTGAGAGTAGTTGTGTTGGCAGTGGTTGTGTTGGCAGTGGTTGTGTTGGCAGTGGTTGTGTTGACAGTGGTTGTGTTGACAGTGGTGGTGTTGGCAGTGGTTGCATTGGCAGTTGTTGTGTTGACAGTAGTTGTATTGCCAGTGGTTGTGTTGGCAGTGGTTGTGTTGGCAGTGGTTGTGTTGGCAGTGGTTGTGTTGGCAGTGGTTGTGTTGGTAGTGGTTGTGTTGGTAGTGGTTATGTTGGTAGTGGTTGTGTTGGCAGTGGTTGTGTTGGCAGTGGTTGTGTTGTCAGTGGTTGTGTTGGCAGTGGTTTTGTTGGCAGTGGTTGTGTTGGTAGTGGTTATGTTGGTAGTGGTTATGTTGGTAGTGGTTGTGTTGGCAGTGGTTGTGTTGACAGTGGATGTGTTAACAGTGGTTGTGTTGGCAGTGGTTGTGTTGGCAGTGGTTGTGTTGGCAGTGGTTGTGATGACAGTGGTTGTGTTGGCAGTGGTTGTGTTGGTAGTGGTTGTGTTGGCAGTGGTTGTGTTGAAAGTGGTTGTGTTGACAGTGGTTGTGTTGGCAGTGGTTGTGTTGGCAGTGGTTGTGTTGGCAGTGGTTGTGTTGGCAGTGGTTGTGATGACAGTGGTTGTGTTGGCAGTGGTTGTGATGACAGTGGTTGTGTTGGCAGTGGTTGTGTTGGCATAGGTTGTGATGACAGTGGTGTTGTTGGCAGTGGTTGTGTTGGCAGTGGTTGTGACGACAGTGGTTGTGTTGGCAATGCTTGTGTTGGCAATGGTTGTAGTGACAGTGGTTGTGTTGGCAGTGGTTGTGTTGGCAGTAGTTATGTTGGCAGTGGTTGTGTAGACAGTGGTTGTGTTGGCAATGGTTGTGATAACAGTGGTTGTGTTGGCAATGCTTGTGTTGGCAGTGGTTGTAAAGCCAGTGGTTGTGTTGGCAGTGGTTGTGTTGGCAGTAGTTGTGTTGGCAGTGGTTGTGATGACAGTAGTTGTGATGCCAGTGGTTGTGTTGGCAGTGGTTTTGTTGGCAGTGGTTGTGATGACAGTAGTTGTGATGCCAGTGGTTGTGTTGGCAGTGGTTGTGTTGGCAGTGGTTGTGTTGGCAGTGGTTGTGTTGACAGTGGTTGTGTTGGCAGTGGTTGTGATGACATTGGTTGTGATGCCAGTGGTTGTGTTGACAGTAGTTGTGATGACAGTGGTTGTGATGACAGTGGTTGTGTTGAAAGTGGTTGTGTTGGCAGTATATGTGTTGGCAGTGGTTGTGTTGTTAGTGGTTGTGTTGGCAGTGGTTGTGTTGACAGTTTTTGTGTTGGCTGTAGTTGTGATGACAGTGGTTTTGATGACAATGTTGTGTTGACAGTGGTTGTGATGACAGTGGTTGTGTTGACAGTGGTTGTGTTGACAGTGGTTGTGTTGGCAGTAGTTGTGATGACAGTGGTTGTGATGACAGTGGTTGTGTTGACAGTGGTTGTGTTGGCAGTAGATGTGTTGGCAGTGGTTGTGTTGGTAGTGGTTGTGTTGTCAGTGGTTGTGTTGGCAGTGGTTGTGTTGGCAGTGGTTGTGTTGGCAGTGGTTGTGATGACAGTGGTTGTATTGGCAGTGGTTGTGTTGGCGGTGGTTGTGATGACAGTGGTTGTGATGACAGTGGTTGTGTTGACAGTAGTTGTGTTGGCAGTGGTTGTGTTGGTAGTGGTTGTGTTGGCAGTGGTTGTGTTGGCAGTGGTTGTGTTGGTAGTGGTTGTGTTGGCAGTGTTTGTGTTGGCAGTGGTTGTGTTGGCAGTGGTTGTGTTACCAGTGGTTGTGTTGGCAGTGGTTGTGGTGGTAGTGGTTGTGTTGGTAGTAGTTCAATTCAATTCAATTACTTTATTTTGTAATATACATATGATTATATACATTTCATATGCATTTGAAGTAGATAAGTTTTAAAAGGTGTGATGTGATACATCCAATAATAATTCACAATAATAATTCATAATTCTTCATTTTATATAATTTGCTATTTTAAAATAATTGCTTTACTCAAAGTACCGGTACTTCTCAATAAATTGGTTTGTACTAATCTTAACTCCAATAAATATTTACGCTTTTTTACAGTAGCGTAATTTTGTCGAAAAAATAATATACATAATCAAATACAAAATAACACTAGTATTATAAAGCTGTAAAATAATCGCATATACTGTACAGGAAATGACTCTTACTCCTAAATTTAATAACAATCTCTAATAATAAAATAATATATAGCTTTAAAATTTTAAGAAGAATACATATACAGTATATATTAATTAAAATAATTACGATATAAAAACGATAAAAGAAATATTTATATTAAAAGTACATTTAAAAGTACATATACGAATTACAAAGGTACCATATAAGTTTAACTAAAATAATGTTTTGAAAATTATAAAACAAATAAAAAGGTTTAAACCAAAGCAGATTTTTAAGTTAAAATTAATATACTAAATAATCTATCATGAATGTAAATTAAAGGTAAACAATATATGACATAATTAAACATAATCAAGAATATTTAACTTGCATTGTACGTAGGCTACATTACAAAAGCAAATTCCAACTATATTAAAATAAAAAAATAACTATCACAGAAAAACAAATTATTAAAAGTGATCATTGGTTAAAGAAGCTACAAGAGTATCTGAATATTGTTAGAAATTTAAAAATATATATATAACATAGAGTAATATTAATATAAAATCTAATAAAACCTAAACAGCAGACCCTGTGACAATTTTGAAGAACTAGTAATCATAATAAAAACAAGGTCCTCGTCTGTCCTCATGCCTCATGTAGTTGTGTTGGCAGTGGTTGTGTCGGCAGTGGTTGTGTTGGCAGTGGTTGTGTTGGCAGTGGTTGTGTTGGCAGTAGTTGTGTTGGTAGCGGATATGGTAGAGCTTGAGGGTAATTCTATAGGATGGCGATGATTGTATGGTATCTTTTCTTTGACTCAATTGTCGTTTCATGTTCGCGATTGGCTACTTGTCGCCAATAGTGTCTGCATTAATTTGCAGAAATATCATTAAGTGTTCATAAGTATACATGGTATAAAAGTGTTGTAAGACAGGATGTTAGGAGTTTGATTGATTATGTGTTGGTAGAAAGAGGAATGATTGGTGATGTAAGAAAGTGATAAAAAAGCAGTGAGATGTTTGAGTGGAGGACTGTCTGATCGTATGATTGTGTTATGCTAGGTAAAGTTGAGAGGAGCGTGGAAGAAAGTTAGGAGGAGCAATAGTAATGCTGACAAAAATTTAAATTAAAACCATGAAAAATCAGAATGTAGCAGAAGAATACAGGCACAGGGTGGAAGAAGAATTAATGGTATGTGACATAGATAGAATGGAGATTGAAAATGCATGGAAGATATATATTATATAAGGATTGACTGGTGAAGAATGCAAAGAATGTATGCGGTGTGTGCATGATCAGAAATGGAAGAAAAGGGACAGCATGGTGGGATGAAGAAGTGAAAGAAACTGTGAATGATAACAAAAAGTAAATGGCTTGTGTGGATGCAGAATATGAACTGTGGAGAAAGTAAAAGGAATTACAAGGAAAGAAGTAACACCAAAGTAAATACATTAGTAATGGAAAAGAAAGAGAAAGTAAATGAGGATTTGGGAAATAAAATGAATTATAATTTTGAAGAGAATAAAAACAATATTTTGGAAGGAATTGCATAAATGCAGGTGAAAATGTTGTTAGAAATGTGGAAATGTGAAAGACAAAAGAGGAAATGTGATTACAGATGAAAAGCAAAAAAGGGAGATATGGAAAGAGTATTTTGAAGGACTAATGAGTGGAAATGGAAACAGCAGTTGTCAATGATAGAGGTATGTTAGATGTGCCACATGAGAGACATGTAGACAGAGGGAACATAATTATCTAGAATAGAAATAGTGAATGTAGTAAAGAAGCTGAAAAATGGAAAAGCTGCTGGTGTAGATAAAATACAGTATGACATGATAAGGAATAGAGGTGAAGTATCAAAGGATTGGCTGTGGAAACTATGTTCAAAAGCTTGGACAAATGGAGTGGTGCCAGTGGACTGGAAGAGGGAAATGATAGTCCCGTTGTCTAAAGGTAAATGTGAACGAATTTAATGTAAGTGCTACAGAGGTATTTATCTGCTGAGTGTGGTTGGTAGGATATATTCGATAATAGTGATTGACAGAGTGAAATAAATTACCGATGGAAAAGTGAGTGATGAACAGGGTGGATTTCGAAGTGGAAGAGGATGTGTGGATCAGATTGTTGCAGTGAGACAGATGATAGAGAAGGCATGTGAAAAACATAAGAGGGTATACATGGCATTAATGAATCTTGAGAAAGCATATGACAAAGTTAATAGAGAAGGATTATGGAATATTTAGAGCTGTATGATGTAAAAGAAAATGTGTTGAATGCTGTGAAGAGTTTTTATGATGGTAATGAAGCATGTATAAGAATAAATGGCACATTAAGTGAGTGGTTTAGTGTGCAGGTCGGAGTGAGACAGGGATGCGTGATGTTGCCCTGGTTGTTTAATACATGCATGGTGTAATGAGAAAAGTAAAAGACAGAACAAGAAGAAAGGGAGTAAAGAAAGTGAGTGGTGGGAACAGAATAACTGTCACTAATGTGTTGTATGTAGATGACGCGCAGTGTTATGGGCCGAGGGCAATAATGACCTGTGCCACATGGTGGAGATATTTGTGGAAGGTTGTGAGAGACGAGGTCTGAAAGTAAATGTTAATAAAAACAAAGTAATGGTAGTAGAAAGAGAAGCAGACACTGCGTGTAATGTAAGGATTAATGGAGAAAAGCTTGAACTAGTAAACACATTTATGTATATGGGAGCCATGATTTAAAAAAGGGGAAAATGTACAAGAGAAGTACAACACAGAGTAACACAAGGAAGAAAGGTAGCTGGAGCAATGAAAGCCTTGTATAGGAGTGGAAACTTGAGTAAGGAAGCAGTGAGAGGATTGCTTGAGGGTGTGTTGGTGCTGACATCGATGCATGGAAACTCTGGTGTGGTATAGTAATGACAACTCTGGTGTGGTATAGTAATGACAACTCTGGTGTGGTATAGTAATGACAACTCTGGTGTGGTATAGTAATGACAACTCTGGTGTGGTATAGTAATGACAACTCTGGTGTGGTATAGTAATGACAACTCTGGTGTGGTATAGTAATGACAACTCTGGTGTGGTATAGTAATGACAACTGGTGTGGTATAGTAATGACAACTCTGGTGTGGTATAGTAATGACAACTCTGGTGTGGTATAGTAATGACAACTCTGGTGTGGTATAGTAATGACAACTCTGGTGTGGTATAGTAATGACAACTCTGGTGTGGTATAGTAATGACAACTCTGGTGTGGTATAGTAATGACAACTCTGGTGTGGTATAGTAATGACAACTCTGGTGTGGTATAGTAATGACAACTCTGGTGTGGTATAGTAATGACAACTCTGGTGTGGTATAGTAATGACAACTCTGGTGTGGTATAGTAATGACAACTCTGGTGTGGTATAGTAATGACAACTCTTGTGTGGTATAGTAATGACAACTCTGGTGTGGTATAGTAATGACAACTCTGGTGTGGTATAGTAATGACAACTCTGGTGTGGTATAGTAATGACAACTCTGGTGTGGTATAGTAATGACAACTCTGGTGTGGTATAGTAATGACAACTCTGGTGTGGTATAGTAATGACAACTCTGGTGTGGTATAGTAATGACAACTCTGGTGTGGTATAGTAATGACAACTCTGGTGTGGTATAGTAATGACAACTCTGGTGTGGTATAGTAATGACAACTCTGGTGTGGTATAGTAATGACAACTCTGGTGTGGTATAGTAATGACAACTCACAAGTAAGAGCAGTTAAGCTAGATTTGCTAAGAAATGTATGTGGAGTTCGAAGAATAGACAAAGTAAGAAGTGTGAACATAAGGGAGGCATGTGGAGTTAAGAAGTGTGAACATAAGGGAGGCATGTGGAGTTAAGAAGTGTGAACATAAGGGAGGCATGTGGAGTTAAGAAGTGTGAACATAAGGGAGGCATGTGGAGTTAAGAAGTGTGAACATAAGGGAGGCATGTGGAGTTAAGAAGTCGGCAGAGCAAAAGGTTGAAGAAAGTGTTCTCAGATGATATGGTCATATGACAAGAATGCCTCAAGAAAGAATAGTTAAAAGAAACTATGTCAGTGAAGTGAAAGGAAGAAGGCCTGGAAAGCCGTGAAGAAGATGGTATGATATGGTGTCAGAATGTGTATCAAAGCGTGATTTTTTTTTTTTTTTTTTCTATGTGAATGAGGGAGACAAAAAGCAGAAATACCTGTATCGAGTGCCTCCTCCAGAGTTGAAAGAGTGACAGGGCCAAAATCAAGGGACGTTCGAGCTAAAATGCCTGGACACACGGAGTTTGAAGCAATTTAAGTCATAGAAAGAGGGAAAGACTGATTCTGGGAGAGAGTTCCAGAGCTCAGCAGTTGAATAGAAAAAAGACTGAGAATAACGTTTCACTCTTGGGTTGGAGAGTTGCACAGAGTAGGGGTGGGATTGTGTTGCAAGATGGGTACTACGTACCCAACGTAGAGGAGTTGGTATACACTGGGAAAGCTCTGAGGAACATTGATTATTATAGTAGCGATAGAATAGTGAGAGATATGCAACTTTGCGGCGAAGGGAGAGAGATTGCAGAGAGTTGGTGAGTGGGTGGAAGTTAATGATACAGAAGGCTTTCCTTTCTACTTTGTCTAGGAGTGCGGTGTGAGAGGAGCCTCCCCACACATGTGAACAATACACAATACAAGGACACACTGTGCCCCAGTACAAAGCAAGAAGTTGTGCAGGGGTAAAGAACCCCTTGAGGCGGTTGGGCACACCCAGCTTCTGGGAGGCTGTCTTAGCAAGACTGGTAATATGGTCCTTCCAAGTGAGAGCAGAAGAAAGAGAGACACCGAGAATATTGAGAGAAGATGAAGGATTGATTTTTGTATTGTTGAAGTGTAAGGGATAGTCCTCTGGAAATTCTGAACGGGTATTAAGATGAAGATATTGGGTTTTGGAAGCATTAAAGGTAACAAGGTTTTCTCTGCCCCAATTGGAAATAGTAGTTAGATCAGAAGATAAGTGTTGCATGGCTTTATTACGTTTGTCTTTGAGGGATTGCTGGCTGGGGCGTTCATGAAAACTAATTGAGTAGTGTAAGGTAGAGTCGTCTGCATATGAATGGAAGGGACTGGAGGTACAGTTAAAAAGATCATTTATGAAAATTAGAAAGAGAATGGGAGATAGGACAGAGCTCTGAGGAACACCGGAATTGATAGAATGAGGAAGTGAGCGATGGCCATCCACAACTGCAGTTATGGAACGGCCGGAAGGAAATTATAGACAAAGGCACAGATGGAGGGATAGAAATCGAAGGACGGTAGTTTAGAAATTACAGGTTTGTGCCAAACTCTATCGAAGACCTTCGATATGTCTAGTGCAATAGAAATGGTCTCACCGAAGTCCCGAAAGGAGGATGATCAAGAGTGAGGAAGATATGAAAGGAGATCACCATTAGAGCGACCTTTAAGGAAGCCATACTGGCGATCTGAGAGTAGATTATGAGATGAGAAATGCTTAAGAAATCTGGAAGCAAGAAGAGTTTCAAAAACTTTAGAGATTCATGAGATGAGAGCAATTGGACGATAGTTTGAGGGTCCCTTCTTTGGGACAGGTTGAATGGGAGCAAACTTCCAGCAAGAAGGGAAGACGTTAGAGGAGAGACAGAGACGAAAGAGTTTACCTAGGCAGGGAGTCAGCACGGAAGCACAGTTTCTCAGTACAACAGGAGGAACACCGTCCGGACCATACGCCTTCTTAGTATTAAGCCCAGAGAGGGTAGAAAATACATCTTTAGAAGAGATTAGGATATTAGGAATAAGTAGGAGAGAGGGGGGTGGAGAGGGAGGAATAGCACAGGAATCATCCAAGGTGGAGTTTCTAGCAAAAGTTTGAGCAAAGAGTTCAGCTTTGTCAGAGAGAGAAGTGATGGTTGTGTCATCAGAGTGGAAAAGGGGAGGGAAAGAGGAGGAAGACAAATTGTTGGAGAGGTTTTTGGCTAGATGACAGAAAGCTTGGGAAGAGCTAGAGTTGGATAGTTCAGTGGATAGTTATTGATGAAAGAGTGTTTGGCAAGTCAAAGAACAGATTTGGCTTAATTCCGGGCAGAAATATAATAAGAATGAGATTCTTGAGTCTTAAGGCATCGGTACCGTTTGAATGCTTCCTCCTTGTTGCGGACAGCAGTAGAACAAGCGTGAGTGAAACAATTTTTTTTTGCATTAGACTGAGAGAAAGAAAATAGAATGTATGCTTCCATGCCCGAAAGGATTACTTAGGTAATGCATTCAGCACTCTCCAAGGGTCACTGGCCATGGAAGCAAACATCATTCCATGGGAAATCAAAGAAGTACTGCCGAAGAGCCTCCCAGTCGGCAGCGCCAAAGTGCCACAAGCGCCGCCGGTTGGGAGGATCTGGGGCTGTACTGGAGAGATAAGACAGGTGACAGATATTAATTTATGGTCGGAGGAGCCCAATGGAGAGAAAAGATTTACAGTATAAGCAAAAAGGTTAGAGGTTAGAAATAAGGCAAGAATGTTGGGTCGATCTCCGAAGTGATCCGGGATATGGGTGGGTTGCCGGACTAACTGCTCTAGATGGTTTAAGATAGAAAAGATGTAAGCTTGTTCACCAGGTTGGTCAGTGGAAACAGAGGAGAGCCATTGGTGGTGGTGAATATTGAAATCTCCTAAGAAGGAGATTTCTGCAGGAGGAGAGATGGATAGAATATGTTCCACTTTAGAAGTTAGATAGTCAAAGAATTTTCGATAGTCAGTAGAATTAGGAGAGAGATAGACAGCGCAGAAATATTTAGTTTGAGAGTGACTATAAAGCTTTAGCCAGAGAGTTGAGAATTCAGAAGAATCTAAGTTGGGAACACGAGAGAAAGCAAGATTGTTGTGTACATAGACGCAACATATACCTTTGGACGGTTGAATGGTTTGAATGGTTGAAGTAAATGAATTAGCAAATGACAGGAACGAATCGAGGAAGTTTGTATAGAGAGAGGACATGTAGATCTCTGGACCCTTTTAAAGGACAAACTGTTATACCGTATGTGTTATTCTCCTGTCACCTCTTTTTCCTTGTGTCTCTTGCTGATCCTTCCTACCCCTTGTGAGAGTAAGGGCTGGATACTGACTGACTGACTGACTGACTGTTTGCATGTTTCCTAATTTTCTTGTAACTCCTCAATCTCAGCTTTCCCTCCACAAGATAATGATCAGACATACCCTCAGCCTCACCTCAAAGCACATTCACATCCAGCAGACTATATACATTCTCTCCCATGTCACTAGCCCCTAATCCATTAACGCCCTCTTTCTCTACAATCTCTCCTCTCACAAGTCTATGCCATATATACTTATGCATATTTCTCTTTTTGAAGAACGTGTTACCTACACTCATTCTACACTCTTCACATACATCCACTCTCGTTTACACCATCCACACCAAAACAACCTATCACTCCCTCAACAGATTCATTGCCGACCATAGTAGTCCATGAGCCAAGACCCGAATTTTGGGATATCGGTACCACCCGGGGTGACTAATTCTCTTAGGTGTTTTTAGCTTGCTACATGTCTCTAGTTTATGTTTTGATATGATAGCCCTTGCACATTGGTAGCTTAATGGTCGTTATCACTTCTTGAATAGACATACCCTACCGAAAATTCCGAAATTTTTTAAAATGTCAAATTTGGGGACAGGAATGCCTAAATGTCAACAAAATGCATATAGTAATTGTCACATTTAATACAAGTCCTGTAAATACACACTAAGCATGCCATGGGCTTGTACATACTATTATGGCAAATTACTACTCCTAAATATCATCTACGTCAGACTCGGAATCTGACTGTTGTGCCACCGGCTCTTCTTCAATAGCCTTGTTCTGACATGTCTGTAACCTGCACATGTCCGTGCATTTTAGACCATTGCTGAGGCAAGTACACTTAGGGAGTTCGCATGACCGCACACACTTGCAAGACAGTAGCTGCATAACAGCATCTGGTGCTGGTGAGCCTCGCATCCAGTTGACGGCAAGCTTACCATCCTCATCTGTCATCCAACCGCAGTCTGTTGGGTTCGCAACAAATGGCTGGCTCTGAAGACTTCTCCTCCAGATCGCAGCCTGGTAGTTTGCACGCAGTGCATGCATGAAGAGGCAGTCCTCACAAGGAGGGAGTTGACTTGACTCTACCTCTCCACGTCTTGCACAGAACAGCTCATACCGAAGTTTGTTTACCTTAGTTGTGTGGGTAGATGGTAGGTACATGTGGCAGGTGATTTCCTGTAGCTTCTCAAAGAGTTCAGGAGACACTTCCCATGAGCGTCCATGTTCGTGAAAAGCATGCTGGTATGTCTTGTCCATCTTCACCTGCTTGAGTGTCGTCATCTTCCCTCGGCCAGCGAATGCACTGACGGTATCACAGCCTTGATTCATTCATTGATTGGTATTCATGCCTTTAAGGCATGCATACCAATCAATGAATCACACACGCTGCCTCCCAGTGTGCGGCTCAGTGTGGTGATATCCAGGAATCTTGTCCGGTTCTTCGTCCCGCACTTCTGGAACAGATGGGATGGGATCTTGTGGCACATGCCAAGACACAACACCATGACGTCTGTATCTTCTGCAGTGATGATGACAGACTTGTTCCCAGATTCTGCTGCATGAAGTGCATGGAGAAGAAGGCGTGTGTCTGCTTCTTCTTGAGTTGACTTAAGCTCAGGAGCCTCTTCCCACTGCTCTTTGGTGATCTTGAAGCAGCGCTGCTCACATGTGACATACAGCTCCTTGTCCTTGAGCTTCTCCCTGTGCTGTGGTGCCTTCCATTCTTCTACCAAGAACTTGATAAGACTTGCCTTGTTGGAGGAACTACCGAGTAACTTTCTCCACTGCTGGATGTTGTGCCCAGGTTGAATGTTCTTGAAATGAATTCCTGTGCCTGCACTTCTTTTGGCTCGTTCTGCATCCTTGATGGATGTCTCCTTGTAGATATCAAACACAACATCAATGCGCCTGCTCTTAGCACCTTCATGAACAGCGTGACTCAGTGCTGTACCTGCAAGCTGTGAAAAAGTTTTGTCGTTTCCCTTCAGTTTGTGGACCAGGCTCATCCCATCAATTATGGTAGCAGAGGGCTCGGGTATCACTTCTGCAGGAGAAACATTCCTCTCTAACTCCTTTGCGAGGGCAGCCTTGTTGGTCTTGCGGAGAGACCCATCACCGCTGGCAAGTGCCCAAGGCAAAGGCCCCAGGGGATGAGCCAAGACATCACTCATTTTGAGCTTTCTGTTCTCGGCAACAAGGATCATCTGGCCAAATAGGTTCCTGTCAGCCTTTAAGATAACCTCCTTGGCATGGTCTTGTGAGCGTGGCTTCATTCTGATGTTAGTGAACGTTCTCAGTTTCGTCTTCGTCATCGTGTCATGAAACTGTATAGTTGGCGTATCGATCTCCAGGCACTCTTCCTTGAAGGCTTGATATGCATCCTCTCCGATTCTGTAGGCCCCTAGAAGGTCTTTGACAACTTCTGGTGGTGCCATAGTCGCAGTTGACAAACTGACAAGATCTTCTTGCTCTGCGTTGAAGGGGTTCAACCAGCTGGTCTCCATCAGTTGAACTAAAGATTGGACATCGGCCTCATCTCTTCTAATCCTGGGCATCTGTAGGTCTGGGTGGCTGAAGTCAGTATACTTTTGGCCTACTACCATAGTCCTGAGCTGCCTTAAGTACCTGCTGCGATACTCCGATGTCAGGTAGTACCTGGCGACAGCTCCGCCTTTCAGGCTGAAGCCTTTTGTGCCCCCTGGTGTCTGGGTGTCTTTGTTGATCGTCTCTTCGATTGTCTGGTCCACAGGGATCCGTCCAAAGGGATTCTTGCTACCGATCTGGACCGAAAAGCCACCTTGCATGAAGTGTTCATGGACCTCTGGGTGTTCAATGGGCAGTCGAGACATCAAGGCATAGTAGTAGGTTAGGAACCGGGCATAGTTCACTTTGTCATAGGCAAAACACCACGGTATCATCTGTCGGATTGCTCCTAGGTGGAGCATCCAGTTGCCTTCTCTGGAGGCTCGAATTAAGTCCAGCATGATCTCAACCATGTCCAGGTATGACATCCAGAATGCTGAGAGGTTGTGTTCATCTCTGAGGGTCTCAAGATAAACTTGGAAAAGCTTCATGATATGTGTGCATGATTCACTCTCCATCAGCTCTTGAAAGAGTCCCTGAGACACATTGCTGTGAAAGCTGTTGATGTCCTTCAGTGTTTCATCTAGATGGTGTATGTCCCTTGAATGGTTTTCTTCTAGCCATGAAAGGAAGCCTTTCCATGCAAGCCTCATCAGTGCTTCATACACGAGCTTGTGTAGTCTCACTGCTCTGTTGTACCTCTTGCCGTTCATCACTCCTGACACTGATCCTTCTGCGATGATACCTGATTCCACACACAGATCTCTAAGACCTGCATCTTGAAACCTCTTTCCTATGGTGGAGATGAGATTACAGATTGTGTGGAAGACGCCCATCCTGATGATAATGTTCTTGAACTTCTCTTGTTTCCAGATAACTTCGGCAGCTTTGGCATAGAGTGCTTGATAAAACACGCACACAATCTTGTTAAGCTGTAAGGACTGCATGATAGCATGCGTTTGTTCCAAGATTTCATTAACGGTGGACATTTCTGTTGCGGGAGCATTGATAGTGGGCAGGTAGCTTACAGTGTCCTGAACCACTGCAATGTCTCTGCGCATTTTGATGTTGAACCCAGTCCAACTGCTGATGGACTGGTCCTCATGGTCTGACATTCGAGTAAGAAGCCAGATATGGTTCTTTGTCTTTGAATCCTGGACTTCCTTGGTAGTGTCGACATACGCAGTCTCAATCCTAGGTGGCCCTGCCCGCCGCCCAACATTGTATATTGGCAGCATTGATGATGTCTGAGTGATGCTTCTTATCTTGGACTTGGTAATCTCTGGCAGGACTTTCTCTGGCACAGAGCCTGCAACCTTGGACTGGACAGCAATGCCATTGACTCTATGAGAAGTACCTGCTCCACTTAGGGTCTCTTCAAGTCGGTCAATGTTATCCCAGGCCAGGGTTGTGAACACACCAGGGTAGATGTTTGCTGGCAGTGGAATGTCATCCTTTGAGCATTCCAGCTTCTGGATACAAAGGGCTGTATCGATCTCCTCAAACATTGAGTAAGACACACAGTGACCAAGACGATTCAGAGTTCGGATCAGTTCTGTGTTTCCTGTCAAAGACTTTACAGCATTGGTCAGCAGTACGTGCTTGGGTGGTTTTGTCTTGCCACTGGTAACAGCAAAGACCAAGTCACTGCCAAAGGAAGTGGCAAGACGTTGAGCTCTTTCAGAGGGAGTTTCACACTCACACTCTCCTGTCAGCAGGGTATGCAGGAATTGAGTGACTGCTGCAGGAATGACATTCTGATCTGTATCGGGAGGCCATGGCTGACTCACATCTTGTTTATTGATCTCATTCCTCAGCTGCATTCCTGCTTTGGTTAAGACATCTTCAGAGTTAGCTGCTCTTGCTTCTTGCAGGTCTTTTGCCATTTTGTGTGCTTGCCGGGCAAGGTCGTCCATTGAGAGGCTGCGTGGATAGATTAGAAGCTTTCCTTTCTCATCTGGGACAAAGCGTAGTGATTCTCCAAACTCGGTTTCAATCTTTCGGCGAACATGTTTCTTTGTCGCTGGTTTCAGTTGGATAATACCACGGGACATCATGGATCTCTCAAGCCTAGATGTGAGGTTTGTCATAGGCAGTACCTCTGGGTTGGGGAATAATTTGGTCCTTATATACAAGCAGAGTTCCTCGAGGGCTTCTGTCTCAACCTCTTCGTAGCGTGCTTCCTCGCTTTCTTCCTGATTTTCACCTGCACCCGACCTGGCGGCCGCTGGGAAATCATCTTTTGTGAAGAGTTTGTAGCACGACTTGTGGTAGTGACCCTCTGCAGCAACAAGGTCTCTGCTAACTAAACCAAGGATTCTCTGGTTGAGTTTCCTTATTGCTGCTCTGCGAATCTTCTCATCTGCTCGTAGCTCAACACACTGTATGAGTGGCTCCCTTGTCTTTGTTGTTTTTATGTACTTGCTTGACTTCTCGCAGAAGATACATACTTTGGCATACACCCTGCTAGTACTAGGGGCATCCCTTGATGCCCTCCTCCTGGGGTCGACGCTTGCTGATTCTATCTTGACACCCTTGGCAAGGATAGAATCCAGTGACTTCTTCATTGTAAAGAGACTACGACATTTACGGTGATAATGTATGTGTGGTATTCCTCCTTCTTCAAGGCCCTTGGCTGCTTCCAGGACTGGATCATGCTGCCTGATTTCTGCAGCCCTGAGCAATGTGTTCCAGGAGTCCAAATCCTGTGGTGACACCAGAGCATCGCTGTCATCATCAGAGCAGTGGATGATACAGTCGATCCGTGCTCTCTTCCTCGCAGATGGTTCCACCCTGCCGTCAAACAGTCGACACACACCTGCAAAAAATATCACCATTAAACCATGAACAAACAAACACATTACATGGAAACCACTCTACATATGTTTGCTCCTTCCAATAATAAATTATCCCCAAAATATAACAAAAAATCCCCAAATATGAAATAAACCCCTAAATATGGAGAAACTTGAAATACACATCGGAATAATTCTTGTAGAGAATCAAATAAGCTACAAGAGCTATTAGAATATATTTTTCAATGTTCCCCATATTTAAGGATTTATTCTAGATTTAGAGGAAAATACCCAAAATATAGAGTATATTCCGAAATATGAGGAAATTTGAAAAATACCTAGGAACAACTCTGGTAGAGAATATAATTCTACATAGGTGTTCAAAGTTTCGCGATGATTGTGTGATGGATTTTAAAGAAAATGAGGAAAACGCCGAGCGTCACGCTAAAAATCTTTATTTTTGGGTAGCGCCCCTATTGCATCAAAAAAATTAGACTAAGCTACCAGTGCGAGAAGGCTATCATATCTTAATGTACTTACAGTCACTCTATAAACATTTTAGTACCATTCGTGTTTAGTCACCCCAGGTGGTACCGATATCTGGCCTGGCTCATGGACTATAGCATTCAGGTCCCCTAAAACTACCATATTTTCATTTTACTCAAACCCTCCAGACAATCCCTCATATCCTGCATATGCACTCACAAATAACCACCTTTCACCCTTAAACTGCATTCGCACCCACACTACCCCTGATGACCTCTCTCTCCACTCTTTTATAAACCCTCTTAACTCCTTCGCAATAATTGCCACACCCTCTTTCACTGACTCACTCATCTACTCCATACTTTCTACCTTAAACATTTCTAAAATCCACTTCACCCTCTCCTTTCATCTTTATTTCACTCACCGCAAGCACATCATACTTTCTTCTTTCAAATAACCTGCCAATGTCCTCTCGCATCTCATTAATGCCACAGCCACGCACACTTAAACTTCCAACTCCTAGGGTCTGTGACCTTTTTCACATTCCCTCGTCCCTTACTCTGTCTTGTCTAGTTGGGGAATTTTACAAGGAGCGGGGGATTCCTAGCCCCCTCGCCCCTGCCCCTATCAGCCGCCGTTTATGCCTCGGAAGGAGTATGGTGGTAGAAGTTTGTTCCCCTCCACCACAGAGGAGGCTATCTGCACCAGATTATTCTTTCAGTTTAAGGACGGATTACCAAATTCCTTGTGCTCGTCGATCGTATATTGCTACACGTGGCCTAGTTGCCAAGCCAGGTATTTTGGAAGCAAAAAAAGTTTTTTCAAAACAAGGGTTGACGAGCATAGGGGTCATTCGTACAGGACTGCCCTTCCACTAAACTCCCCTCCACACTCAGCAGTAAGAGATCATTCTTATAAATGTAAAATTAGCGTTAAGTTTGAGGACTTCAAAGTTATAGATTTTACATCAAATTATAATCTCCGAATACTAGAGTCACTCCATATAATGAAAGAGAACCTGTATTGAATAATAATCAGGCTGCTGTTCCATTAGATATACTTTAACCTTCCTTGATTTTTTTGTATTTCTTATGTTTTTTTTTTTTTTTTTTTGTTTTGCAATATATCTTAAGCCTCCCAATGATATTGTATCCTCTAACTCTTAAGCCACTATTTCTTACACGTCCATTCTTTTAATTATTGCAACTTTTTTTAAATTGCACGTACTAAGAGATTGTATATTATATTTTAGCTACCACTGAAGATGGCAAGATGTGATTGCCGAAACCCGTCTGGTCAATAAACTATGTTGCTGTTTATATGGAGTTTGGTTATCCAATATATACAGTATATACTGTATATATATATATATATATATATATAACTGACAGGGCTAAGATTCGAACCATACAGGCAGGAGGTCCAGTCACCTACACCACCACGAGAGTTAAAAGAAGGAATTTGATACTTCTATCTGTATTCCTTCCCAACTCGACTCTGATGGGGGGACAGACCGTCTTTTAATCGAAATCCGGCTGCCCTAAGCATGACAAGTTGTTTATTGGATGACAAATATAGCTGACAGGGCTAAGATTCGAACCGTTCAGGCAGGAGGTCCAGTCAACTTGTCATGCTTAGGGCAGCCGGATTTCGATTAAACGACAGTCTGTCCCCCCATCAGAGTCGAGTTGGGAAGGAATACAGATAGAAGTATCAAATTCCTTCTTTTAACTCTCGTGGTGGTGTAGGTGACTGGACCTCCTGCCTGTACGGTTCGAATCTTAGCCCTGTCAGCTATATTTGTCATCCAATATATATATATATATATATATATATATATATATATATATATATATATATATATATACTGAAACTCAGATGTCTGAAGCAACTGCCAGCAGCCCCTTCTCTGATTCCTCCTACTGTCTCTATCTCAGTTTCAAAGCCAAAGGCGGATGTTGTGCATACGATACAAACGATGCTAACGATACAAAAATTGCAAATAGCGTACTCTCAAAAGAATAAGTTGACAATATGCAACACAATCTAGATAAGTTGTCATGTTGGGCCCAAATTTGGCAAATGAGTTTCAATGCATATAAATGTAAAGTATTACATATCGGATACAGAAATGAGAAAGCAAACTATTCGATGAATGGCACTCAGCTTAAGAGTGTAGACAGAGAAACCGATCTGGGAGTAACAATATCGATTAACTAAAACCGAGTCAACAATGTTCAAAAGTTGGAAAGAAGGCAAACAAAATAATTGGCTTTATAGGCAGGTCATTTGAGCATAAATCATAAGAAGTTATCCTAACTATTTACAATTCCTTAGTCCGCCCTCTTCTGGAATACTGTGTTCAGTCCTGGTGCCCTTATCACCAAAAAGATATAGACAAACTAGAACGAGTTCAACGTAGAGTTACCAAAATGATACCTAGCCTAAAGAACAAATCATACGAGGAGCGTCTTAGAAAATTAAATCTATTTCCTTAAACCCAGCGCAGATTAAGAGGTGACTTAATTCAAGTGTTCAAAATCAACAAAGGCATCGACAATATGAACTGTAGTAAGTACTTCACTATCGACCAATCTAATTACACGCGGGGAAACGGTTGCAAAATTATTGGTTAATCTTTTAACTCACACGAATCTAAGAATTTCTTCTTCAATCAAGTTGTCAAGTTGTGGAATGGGCTTCCCCGAGACGTTATTGACTGCAGCACCGTTGATTCTTTTAAACTTTGCCTAGACAAATGTCTTGCATCAAGCCCGCGACTGACTGCGTTTGTAAATGAAAAACTTTATTTTATTTCCCCCCTCAGATTCATCAAGGATTATTGCCTATATATATATTGGTAAGACGTTACTCTCTTTTTCCCAGATATACGAAAGATCCTTATAACTGTGTAATGTTACTAACCCATCTGTCCCCTACTAACTTCCTAGTCCTGCCACGGTCATTAGTTCCAGGGCAGTGGTTCCCTTGCCAATTTTACCTTACCCACTCTAAACCACTGTTTGGACACTTGATCCACAGTTTTTTGGTGGACAAGCAGCCTAGAGGGGTCACTAGATCTGTTGTTGCTTGATTTCCTTTGTACTCCTTTGTACACAACAAACTCACTTGTTCTCGTATTCCCGATTTCGACTTGTCTGAATTCTCAACTTTATGGCTCCAACTATCCTGTCATTCTCATACTAAATATTTCTGTGCTCTCTATCTTTCGCCTAACTCTACCGACTTTCCCATATTCTTAGACTATCTAAACTCTAAAGTGGTACACATTCTATCCATTTCTCCTTTCTCAGAAATCTCCATCGTAGGAGATTGCAACGTTCACTACCACTAATGGCTCTCCTCTCATACTACTGACCAACCTGGTGAACAAGCCTACGTCTTTTCTATCCTAAATGATCGAGAGCAGTTGGATCAGCAACCCACCCGTATACCAGATCACTTCGGAGATCTGCCCAACATTCTTTAGTTGTTTCTATCTTCTAATTCTTCTTCTTATACTGTCGATATTTTTTCTCCTTTTGGCTACTCCGACCATAAACTAATTTCTGTTACCTGTCCTATCTCTCCAGTACGGCGACCCGATCCTCCCAACCGGCGGCGCTTGTGGCAGTTTGGCGCTGCTGACTGGGAGGCTCTCCGGCAGTACTTCTTTGATTTCCCATTGAATGATTTTTGCTTCCGTTGCTTGGGACCCTTGGAAAGTGCTGAACCCATTACCGAGGCAATCCTATCGGTCATGGAGGCATACATTAAATGTTCCTTCTCTCGGACTAATGCAAAGAAAATCTTGGTTTACTCACGCTTGTTCTACTGCTGTTCGCAATAAGGAGGAAGCATTCAAATGATACCGATGCGTTAAAAGTCATGAATCTCATTCTTCCTATGATTTTGCCCGGAATCAAGCCAAATCTGTTCCTTGACTCGCCAAACACTCTTTCATCAATAATATATGCACTGAACTATCCAACTCTAGCTCTTCCCAAGCTTTCTGGCATCTAGCCAAAAACCTCTCCAACAATTTTTCTTCTTCCTCTTTTCCACTCTGATGGCACGACCATCACTTCTTCCTCTGACAAAGCTGATCTCTTCGCTCAAACTTTCGCTAGAAACTCCACCTTGGATGATTCCGGTGCTATTCATCCCTCTCCACCCCCTTCTCTCCTACTTATCCTCAATATCCAAATCTCTTCTAAAGATATACTTTCTACCCTCTCTGGGCTTAATACTAAGAAGGCGCACAGTCCGGATGGTGTTCCTCTTTTTGTAATCAAGAAATGTGCTTCCGTGCTGACTCCCTGCCTAACTCTTTCGTCTTTGTCTCTCCTCTAACGTCTTCCCTTCTTGCTGGAAGTTGGCTCTCATTCAACCTGTCCCAAAGAAGTGTGACCGCTCTCAACCCTCCAATTAACGTCCAATTGCTCCTATCTCCTGTAACTTTAAAGTTTTTGAAACTATTCTTACTTCCAAATTTCTTAAGCATTTCTCTTCTCATAATCTACTCTCAGATCGCCAGTATGGCATCCTTAATGGTCGCTCTACTGGTGATCTTGTTTCATATCTTATTAACTCTTGGTTATCCTTCTTTCGGGACTTCGGTGAGACCTTTTCTATTGCGCTAGACATATCGAAGACCTTCGATAGATTCTGGCATAAATATCTAGTTTCTAAACTACCCTCCTTCGGTTTCTATCCCTCCATCTGTGCCTTTGTCTCTAATTTGGTTTCCGGCCATTCCATAGCTGCGGTTGTGGACAGTCATCGTTCCTTTCCTCATCCTATCAACTCCGGTGTTCCTCAAGGTTCTCTGTCCTATCTCCAATTCTCTTTCTAATTTTCATAAATTATCTTCTCAACTGTACTTCCAGTCCTATCCATTTGTATGCAGACGACTCTACCTTACACTATTCAGTTAGTTTTCCATAATGCCCCAGCAAGCAATCCCTCAAAAACAAATGTAATGAAGCCACACAACACTTTTCTTCTGATCTAACTACCATTTCCAATTGGGGCAGAGAAAACCTTGTTGCCTTTATTGCTTTCAAAACCCAATTTCTGCACCTATCTACCTGTCGTGAACTCCCAGAGGACTCTTCCTTATACTTCAATAATACAAAAATCTGCTCTTCATCTTCTTTCAGTATTATCGGTGTCTCTTTTTCATCTGCTCTTTCTTGGAAGGACAAAATTACCACTTTTGCTAAGGCAGCCTCCCGGAAGCTGGGTGCGCTCAACCGCTTCAAGGGGTTCTTTACCCCTGCACAACTTCTTGCTCTGTACAGGGGCACAGTGCATCCTTGTATTTAGTACTGTTCACATGTGTGGGGAGGATCCTCTCACACAGCACTTCTAGACAAAGTAGAAAGGAAAGCCTTTCGTAATATAACTCGCGTCCACTCACCGACTTTCTGCAAACTCTCTTTCTTCGCTGCAATGTTGCATCTGTCTCGCTATTCTATCGCTACTACAATAATCAGTGTTCCTCCGAGCTCTCTCAGTCTATACCACCTCCTCTATGTAGGGTAAATAGTACCCATCATGCAACACAATCCCACCCCTACACTGTGCAACTCTCCAACTCAAGAGTGAAACGATACTCCCAATATTTTTCTATTCAACAGCTTAGTGCTGGAACTTTCCCTGAATCCATTTTTCCCTCATCCTATGACTTAAATTGCTTCAAACTTCGTGTGTCCAGACATTTTGGCTCGAACATTCCTTGATTTTGGCGCTGTCACACTTTGAACTCTGGGGGAGGCTCTCGTCAAGGGCAGTTTTGCTTTTATATGTATATGTATATACTGTATATATATATATATTATATATATATCTATATACATATATAAGATACGAGAGAAAACCGAAGAGGAGGAAGACACATCAACACCGAGAGGCCAAATAAGAAAAAACGGAGAGAGCGGGAAGCCACCACGGAGAATGAAAGAAAGAGATACAGAGACAGAACGGGAACCAACAAGAACAGGAAGCGACACCAAAACTTACCTTTATCGGACTAATGTTATACAGGAAGCCACCCACCACCTGGACAAAGGCACCCTAAGCATCACAAGTCCCGAAGATATCACAAACCAGCCAAGAGACACCGCAGCCCGGAGAAACCGCGGAAACGAAGCGAGCAAAACAAGACTCCGACCCGGACGTCCGACAAATTCAAACACGAGCATGCGGGCCTTTCTCGCTCTGACAGCAACCACCCGGGCTGTACCCATGCTGCGGGGGTCTACCTGACACCCCCGAAATATAGCACTACCCACCGACGTCCCTCTTCCATGCAAATACCTTCCCTGGATCGTCCTCGCAAATCTTAAGACTTGCCATGCGAAATCGAGGAAGGGCAGACTGGGTGAGGTCGGAGTAGCTGCCACCTAAAAGGGAAACATGTATACCGACACAGGTTATATGATACAGACATCCATTAGCCCAAGTCAATCTCCTTGTTCAATAATCGTTATGGTCGTACACTGGCTCAAGTACCTCTCGATAGCAACTCGGAACTTCCTAAAACTATTCTAGGCCTCAAGAAAGTTAGGCAGAATTACGTTTCCTGCATTAACTTGTTGCGTAGATCCTGAATAAGACTACTACTGTGGCACAAGTCCCGGTGGTTAACTAACTCGGTCTTTGAGCGTTAACTCATAACAGGTGAACTGGTATCCGTGTTGCTTGCTAAAGTCAAGCTTTGGGTTTTTAACCCAAACCCTACCACAAAACGGATAGGTGGATGGCACACAGGTGTGAACCCCTATCAGATTCGTTGGGCCCTCCCTAAACTTAGGTAGAGGATGTTGTCCAGGCCTAAGGACGACTCCCCTGCTTGAAAGAGGAGTTACTTGGTATACAGGGTACAGGTCTGGCATACCGTGTAAGTCCTGTAGGAGGAGTTGCTCGGTATATAGGGCACAGGTCGAGACCCACAAGGCTGAGAACATTCCATAGATGTTGGATCACGGCACTACAACGAAGTGTTAGCTTGTTGAAGGTTGCATAGACAGACCTCCCTTCTCAATAGACGAGGATACAAAACATACAATACTATCATTACAAAATATAATTTTATGATGCGTAACTTTTAGGAGACTACGTACGGTAACATTAACCTTTATAGCCACTCACACCCCAGTGCTACACGTAAATTCAACATCAGTGACACCATCTTTCCACGGTTAACGGCCAGCTCGGCCCATCGCCACCTCGGCCCTTTGCCGACTCGGCCCACGTCATTGCCAACTCGGCCCACGTCATTGCCAACTCGGCCCACGTGTTACGCTGGCCAGCTTGCCAGAATGCACTCGTAACTCGCTAGCGCACGCCAGGGCAGTGAAATGGGCTACAATAATCGTAGAACGATGTTCTTTCTTTCATAGAGTTCATGTTGTCACAGACAGATCAGTGGTGGTCTTTATTCTTGTCTGTGACACTTGGAAGTATTTTATATCATTGATAGAATATAAGATATGTTGTGTGAAGTTGTAGGGAAAAAGAGAGCGAGCAGCGTGGTGGTATTATGTGCGTGTGTATGTACGTGTGCCTCCCTCGCTCGGAGGAGTTTCCCACGCTCGTGATTGGCCGGCGGACCTGGCGCGTCATATGACGCCTGCTCCTCATGACGTAGTCGTCTGTGATTGGGTGCCGCTGTCTTTGTTAGTGCTGGGGGGCTCCTATTCGCGTGTCTCCTGCAGAGCTTGGCATAGCGTGCTTGGTCCTACATGTCCTTTGCAATCTGTCCCCCAATCTAACCCCCTGTACTACTGTTTCTCTTTCTGAACTTCTTCTTTTTCATACTTCTCATCTTCATTCAATTACTTATCCCTTCTGGTTCTGCATACGGCTTCCCTAGTCGGCCAGTCATATTACCAGCACCAGTTCTCCATATATGTTTTACACTAGCTTTAGGGATTATTAGAGTCATAGTCACATGGTATCATAGTATTGGGGTGCTTCTAATTATTGAGTTGTTTTTCCTACTATTTAATGCTAGACAGTGGAGGGTATCTTTAGTCATTGTCTGAGTTATGTATGTGGCAAGTCAGAGCCTGTACGTTTTCGACGAAGATAGGTAGCCTGTAACCCTTGTGCATATTTTTCCTTTGCGAGTGTAACAGTATACAGGTGAAGGGCTTTTGCCTACTCTTACCTGTATGCTTGCTACCTCATTTTGTTGACCTTTGTGGAGTGCCAGGGTAAGACCAGATACTTGAGATCTGGACTTACCAAGAGAGCCTCCAAGTCACTTAACGTAACATAAGGGAAATCTGTTCAAGGGGAGACAGTAGGCTTCGAGCATGCTTGTGCTCTGCCTAGTTTCCTGATACCTTTTATGCCACTGCTAGACTTTATTAGTGAGAAAGACAGCATTGTGTTTATTAACTTTAATTGTGTATGCTTTAGGAATTATTCACGCCTTATTTTAGCCTAGGTTGATGCATAGTGCACAACCCAGTTTGGCTGTTACGTTGGCTAAGGAAGTACTGTTTTTTGAGTGGCTATTATTAGTGCTGTCACAGAGTTGTTGCACTCCCTTGTTATATATATATGTATCCTACATATTGGTGTATTTGAGATACACGCTTTGGTGTCCTGCCCCTGCATTATTTCTGTTCTATATTGACGAGCATCTTAGAGCATCAGACCTTTTTAGAAGATTCCATATCTGATTGCTGTAG
The DNA here is from genome assembly GCA_032716605.1 of Paralithodes platypus. NCBI lineage: Eukaryota > Metazoa > Arthropoda > Malacostraca > Decapoda > Lithodidae > Paralithodes > Paralithodes platypus. Next base: position 19,374,732 of record CM064549.1, read on the forward strand.
GACTAGACTTCCAGTGTTTTCATAGAGCATTGAAGAGTTTAGTGTTGAGTACAGACTCACACTAAAGTTAACGTAAGCATATATTCCTTTATTAAATCTTATGATAGTTTATTCAAGCATTATTATTACTTAAGAGCATTTTCGTAACGTAAGTACTCCTGTTGTGAGTTGGCTTTGCCGTCACCGGAAAGCCTTTGTAGAAGTGCACTAAATCCAGTTAATCGATACCCCGTTATCCAGTAGATTAACTCTGGAGGGTTTTAAGTGTTTTGTTCACCGGCGTAATAGTTCGAGGGTTTGGAATTAGCGTACCGTTGTTGCAGATATAGCCTATCATCTACCATTATTAACACCTTACGAGCGGCCTATGCGGTTTATTTATATGTACCGCCCAGCGGGGTGTTTTTAGACAAAATAGGGCTGTTTACGTGATCATTTTCATGCCTAAATAAGACCCAGAACGTAAAACAAGTACCTATCCCTGAAAGGGCATAAACAGAGCTTTCGAATGACACCATAACGATCCTTTTATGATGGCTAGTTTTCTTGCAATAACCGTGCAACGCGAGTGCAAAAAGCATGTAATTCGGTACTTTCCCCATATAATTCAGTATGTAGCGAGTGAGAGAGGGAGGAGGGAGCTGAGATTCGTGTCAGTAGGTTCGCCGCGGTGGTCTGGAGCAGTCATACGCTCGCTAGTCTCCTGCCACCACTTGTCTCTCTCTCTCAGCAACATTACGTGCTGAAATTGCCACTCGACCTATGTCGAGCGCCGCCACATAGTCCAGCTTTATTAAATACGACTTATGTGATGAGCCGCTAATTAAGGGTTAAGTGCCCTTGTTTATTTCTTAGTGCCGGTCGTAACAAATGGCGACCTTAGACCAGTATATAGTGAACTGAATATTGCATTTTTTTTTTGGAGAAATCTTATTGCCATTTGGGGTTCAATTTATTTCTCGCATTGTTGGCAGTGGACATTGATTTGAGGATATATAGAACTTGTTGGAGTTATTGGTGACCTAGTATTGCACTCAAGAACATCTTCGAATATTTTTTGGTGAATAAAGCTACGCGAGAGTTTGGCTACTTTTGTCTTGACTTGAGATTTTTTTTTTTTTACTCCATCATGTCACTGGACGGGTCTGAGCATAGTGAGGGCACAGTGCGAGAGACAGGCGAGGAGGTGGAGAAGGTGGAGTTGTTTAACGGCGTTCGGGTGGTGAACAATGAGGAGGATGCTCGGATTTTTTTGGAGGAGCCTGTGTCAGCGGACCGTGTGTCGGGGCTAGACAGGTACGGACTGCAGTGTGTAGCCACGGTCTTAGGGTTTCCCGGTACTAGCGGTTTGTCGAGAGGTGAGCTGGTTACCTGTGTACTCGGTGGGGTGCATGGGGCTTCGGGTGGAGCGGGAGCTGGGGCACCTTCGTCCCAGCCCCCATTCCACTCAACTCCTATCGTGGCGCCCCCTCGGGTTCCGGAGCCGAGTACGTTCCCGCAGGCCGAGGCCCGCTGGCAGTTGGGTATGCCTCTAAGTGACTCACTGGGTGGGTCCCCGGTAGTAGCACCCCCTCCTCAGGGTTTGACTCCCGAGATGTTGTTTCAGCTCGACCTCGCCAAACTCGAGCAGCAAAAGCATGAGGCTGAGCTCGAGCAGCGAAAGCATGAGGCTGAGCTCAGGCAGCAGCAGCAGCATCGACAGGCTGAGCTCGAGCAGCGTGAGCGAGAGTCTGAGCGCAAGTTTGAGACTGAAAGGTATCGTGCCGATGTTGATCTAGAGAAAACTCGTGTAGAGGTGACAAGGAACCGAGTCGTCCAGGGGGGTCGAGCCCATGACCAGTCCCTGTCGCATCTACTTAAGTTGGTTCCAGTGTTTGATGAGTTAGGAGTTACAGAATTTTTTCTCCGGTTCGAGAAAAAGTGCCAGGAGCACCAATGCCCAAGGAGAAGTGGGCAGGCCTTGTTTCTTCACGATTGATGGGGAAAGCACTCAAGGCGTACGATGCTTTGCCCCTAGATTCCTGTGTGAATTATGAGTTGTTGAAAGAGGCTGTCCTGAGGGCGTATGAGCTACAGCCAGAGACCTATAGGCTGAAGTTTAGGGCAGTTCCAAAAAGAAAGGAGAGTACTTTCCAGGAACACGCTAGAGAGCTGTCAGATGCATTTGAAAATTGGTTGAGGTCGGAGAAGGCAACTACTTTTGATTCAGTAAAGCAATTAGTGTTGTTAGAACAATTTTTTAAATGTACTGGCAGTGACTTACTCTTAACCTGAAAGAAAAGCAACCAAAAACTCTGCAGAAGGCAGCTGAGCTGGCTGACCTTAGGGTGTCATTGATTCGTGGGTACGGGTCTGCACAGAGAGCTGAGGCAGGTAACCAGGGGCGTACCACTCCACCCCCCCGAATTAATGACACAAATAATTATCCATTTAAGAGTACTGTTGCCAATTATGATCCCAAGTCGAAACCCTTCCCGTTAAAGAAAGGCCAGGGCCCTTACCCACCTCAGGGGAAGTCCAAGAGTGAAGTGGAATGTTTCAAGTGTCATAAGAAGGGGCATATTGCGCGCTCATGTCCGAGCGCACCGCCTACAGCAGTGGTGTCACTAGTGAGCAACATCGGCGTGTCTTTGAGGTCTTCCGCGTTTGCCCGGGGTAAACAGTCGGTTGCGAAGTCATCGCCGGTGCAGAAGCAGCAGGAGGGCTCATCACACATCCGAGATGTTTTTTGTGGTCATAGAGGGCACGGCACTGTGAGGTGGGCTGGTGTGAAGCATAGGCTTGAGTTGCTGCGTGATACAGGCGCTTCCCAGACACTTGTTAAGAATTTCACTGGCAAGCCTATTAACGCGGCTCGGGTTGTGGTGGTTCAAGGCATCAATGCTACGCGGTCTTACCCGCTAGTTAGAGTGGAGCTTGAGGTGGACGGTGTGACACGGGAGTTGGATGTGGGTGTGGTGGAGAAATTGCCAGTTGAGGGGGTCGACCTCCTTCTCGGCAACGACTTTGCGGTGCCCACTTCTGAGATTCCACCCTTAGTCGTTGCCGAGAGGGTGGCCGACACGAGTAGGGAGGGGCAAGAGGGGCTCAAGAGATCTCAGTCCGCTCAGGTGTCACAGCCTAGTACCCAAGTTTCAGACCAGCGGAGGAAGGGTCGGAAGGAGAAAGTCGAGGCTGGTGGTCGGGTTGAGAGTTTGGACCCAGCGACACTCCTTGGTGACTCGGTACTTGAACCAATATTGAGTTCCGGAGTGGCCCCAGAACCTGTCCCCCCTAGTGACATGGTAGGGCGCGATGGCACTCCGCGACAGAGTAGTTCCCAGGTACAACAAGAAGATCTTAGTCTTGAGAGTTGTGGGAACGGGGCTATTGAACTCGACGAGGACGGGGAAGCATGTCATGTGAACCTGTTAAAGGAGTTTGTGAGGCAACCACCTGAGCAGCCTACTGTCCCTGTGTTGGTCTGCAGCGGCCATGGTCGAGAAGGAGAGGGGGGCAGTGGGGCACAGGTGGAGGAAAGTTGGGATTGTCATGTCTCGGCGGAGCAGCGGGCAGGGGACACGAGTCAGGTGGCTGTGGAAGCGCTAGAGCACCTGCCTGAGCAGCAGTGTGCAGCGCTCCAGCACCTGCTCGGTTCATACCCCACTGTTTGTGCCGAGCACCCAGGCCTCACAACTCATGCGGGACACGATGTTCCGCTGGCAGGTCACTTGAGTGTTAGTAAACCGTTGGCCTCGTTGTTTCAGTGGTTCAAGGTGGGCGACGAGGCTTTGGCATGGTTGTCAGGTCAGGGTCGACCCATGGCTGCTAACGGTGGTGGTCAGAATCAGGACATTGAGCAGATTGGTGAGGTTGGCTGTGGAGTGGATGCGCCCGGTCGTCGCATACCCTTGCAATGCTGCTCTAGTCGAATGCAACAGCCCTACCATAGACCGACTGTATCTAGCCGTGTCGCTGAAGGCGGTGATGCTGCGCCGGCAGGTGTAGTCGCAAGGAATGCGGGGGTGCGCATGTACGGTATCGGCGGGGAAGCCTTAGCAATTATGAACTATGGGAGTGACTGCACAGGTGGTACAGATTGTCCCTCTCATGACCTGGCTGTTCTAGGAACAAAGGTGGAGAAGGAGGGAGACTATAGTGTAGAAACTATGGTCCCGGCTGGGTTGTGGGAGGGCACTAGGCATGTTGTTCTTCGAGATAAGTTGCAACCTCTTGATTCTGAGCGCCAAGAGAAGTCGTTTACTAGAATGTGGCAGTACGTCCGCATGTTTGTTGATTCTCCAGGCCTGATGTACGGGGTAGAACCCGACATGGAGGCTGGAGACAGTGCAAGGCTCAAATTGGCTCTCTACCGTGTAAATCCTGCTCAACAGCCTGTCGTGAAAGCAGAGCTCGACTACATGTTGGAAAAGGGTCTGAGGTATAAGGGATATCATGAGTGGTCATTGCCAGTGACTTTGCAACCTGAGTTGAGTGGCAAGATCCGTGTTTGTGTTGATTGCAAGAGTGTGGGTGCATTATCCCTGACAGACGCCTATCCATTACCCAGAGTTGACGACACCATAGACCGCATCGGGGCTGCCTCGTTTATCACTAAGGTGGAAATAGTGAAAGGTTATTGGCAGGCCCCGTTGCCGGAGAGAGCGAAGAGAAGTGCCAGTCTTGTGATGGACTGGGCAGTTTATCATTGTCAGGTGTGGTTTTGCTGCCGGAACACAAGTTGGATGTGTGGCATGTTAATGGCACTGATAATGTTCTGGCTGATTGTTTGTCACGGGAGGGTATGTTTCAAGGAGATCCCTCGCCGTTCAGTCAGTGTTTGGTGGAGTGGAGAAAAATTAGGCTTGCCCCTGTAGTGCAACGCCGCCAAAAACACTATTAAAAAATATAAAAAACCTCGCATAAAAACTCTTTCTTTTTGATAGTATATAAGTGCAGTATATTACAGCAAGCATCTAAGACACTCTGAGTTGTTGTCTTAGTAGGCTAGGCTTGGTGAAGCTTGCTCGTTGAGCGTGATATAATTATTATTATGCTATTATTTTGGGGAAGTATTGTGTTGATTTTTTTGTATAATGCAGTGTTTTATGTTTGTGATCGTGCCTTGTTTTCACAACTTGGGAGAGTAGCTGGGTGAGGCGGGGTTGGTGGGAATTCTGTCTGGTCAGATGTGGAGTTCACCTGAGGCTGAAACGTCCCACATCTTGGGTGGGGTGTTACGCTGGCCAGCTTGCCAGAATGCACTCGTAACTCGCTAGCGCTCGCCAGGGTAGTGAAATGGGCTGCAATAATCGTAGAACGATGTTCTTTCTTTCATAGAGTTCATGTTGTCACAGACAGATCAGTGGTGGTCTTTATTCTTGTCTGTGACACTTGGAAGTAGTTTATATCATTGATAGAATATAAGATATGTTGTGTGAAGTTGTAGGGAGAAAGAGAGTGAGCAGCGTGGTGGTATTATGTGCGTGTGTATGTACGTGTGCCTCCCTCGCTCGGAGGAGTTTCCCACGCTCATGATTGGCCGGCGGACCTGGCGCGTCATATGACGCCTGCTCCTCATGACGTAGTCGTCTGTGATTGGGTGCCGCTGTCTTTGTTAGTGCTGGGGGGCTCCTACTCGCGTGTCTCCTGCAGAGCTTGGCATAGCGTGCTTGGTCTTACAATACATGTCCTTTGCAATCTGTCCCCCAATCTAACCCCCTGTACTACTGTTTCTCTTTCTGAACTTCTTCTTTTTCATACTTCTCCTCTTTATTCAATTACTTATCCCTTCTGGTTCTGCATATACCTTCCATAGTCGGCCAGTTGTATTACCAGCACCAGTTCTCCATATATGTTTTGTACTAGCTTTAGGGATTATTAGAGTCATAGTCACATGGTATCATAGTATTGGGGTGCTTCTAATTATTGAGTTGTTCTTTCCTACTATTTAATGCTAGACAGTGGAGGGTATCTTTAGTCGTTGTCTGAGTTATGTATGTGGCAAGTCAGAGCCTGTACGACTTCGACGAAGCTAGGTAACCTGTAACCCTTGTGCATATTTTTCCTTTGCGAGTGTAGCAGTATACAGGTGAAGGGCTTTTGCCTACTCTTACCTGTATGCTTGCTACCTCATTTTGTTGACCTTTGTGGAGCGCCAGGGTAAGATCAGATACTTGAGATCTGGACTTACCAAGAGAGCCTCCAAGTCACTTAACGTAACATAAGGGAAATCTGTTCAAGGGGAGACAGTAGGCTACGAGCATGCTTGCGCTCTGCCTAGTTTCCTGATACCTTTTATGCCACTGCTAGACTTTATTAGTGAGAAAGACAGCATTGTGTTTATTAACTTTAATTGTGTATGCTTTAGGAATTATTCACGCCTTATTTTAGCCTAGGTTGATGCATAGTGCACAACCCAGTTTGGCTGTTACGTTGGCGAAGGAAGTACTGTTTTTTGAGTGGCTATTATTAGTGCTGTCACAAAGTTGTTGCACTCCCTTGTTATATATATGTATCCTACTTATTGGTGTATTTGAGATACACGCTTTGGTGTCCTGCCCCTGCATTATTTCTGTTCTATATTAACGAGCATCTTAGAGCATCAGACCTTTTCAGAAGATTCCTTATCTGATTGCTGTAGGACTAGACTTCCAGTGTTTTCATAGAGCATTGAAGAGTTTAGTGTTGAGTACAGACTCACACTAAAGTTAACGTAAGCATATATTCCTTTATTAAATCTTATGATAGTTTATTCAAGCATTGTTATTACTTAACACCTTACGAGCGGCCTATGCGGTTTATTTATGTGTACCGCACAGCGGGGTGTTTTTAGCCAAAATAGGGCTGTTTACGTGATCATTTTCATGCCTAAATAAGACCCAGAACGTAAAACAAGTACCTATCCCTGAAAGGGCATAAACAGAGCTTTCGAATGACACCATAACGATCCTTGTATGATGGATAGTTTTCTTGCAATAACCGTGCAACGCGAGTGCAAAAAGCAGGTAATTCGGTACTTTCAGTACATAATTGAGTATGTAGCGAGTGAGAGAGGGAGGAGGGAGCTGAGATTTGTGTCAGTAGGTTCGCCGCGGTGGTCTGGAGCAGTCATACGCTCGCTAGTCTCCTGCCACCACTTGTCTCTCTCTCTCAGCCACATTACGTGCTGAAATTGCCACTCGAGTTATGTCGAGCGCCGCCACATAGTCCAGCTTTTTTTAACTCGACTTATGTTGCTCGCCGCTAATTAAGGGTTAAGAGCATTTTCGTAACGTAAGTACTCCTGTTGTGAGTTGGCTTTTCCGTCACCGAAAAGCCTTTGTAGAAGTGCACTAAAACCCAGTTAATTGATACCCCGTTATCCAGTAGATTAACTCTGGAGGGTTTTAAGTGTTTTGTTCACCGGCGTAATAGTTCGAGGGTTTGGAATTAGCGTACCGTTGTTGTAGATATAGCCTATCATCTAGTCCATTATTAAGTGCCCTTGTTTATTTCGTAGTGCCGGTCGTAACACACGTCATTGTCAACTCGGCCAACGTGATTGTCAACTTGGCCCATTTAGTAATACCAACTCGGCCCACCATATAGAACCTTTTATCTATCAATCTATCAACAGTGTTTGAGATCTTGTTTTTGCTGATGTCTAAGGGGGAAGGTGAAGGTATTGAGGGATAAGCCTTTACAACGGCCCATCGTAGCTACTTTCTACTTGTTTTACTTGTTTTCTTCTTCGATTGAGTGAAGGTGGATCCTACTTAACTGGGCAGGGAATAATTTCACACATAGACACACACACACACACATACACATGCAGAGGTGTAAGGATAACACAGATGTATTTGTGATAATTTGCGAGATAATTGATAGTTTTTATCCTTTTAATTCCCTAATATCTTTAAGTTGTTTATAACGTCTAATGCGAGCCAAAAAATATACAGCTTCAAATGATTAGTGGTTCAATTTGTTTTCGATTCAGTCTCAATGCTCTATTGTTGCGGGAATGATATGTCTGGGCACTGACGATCTGTGTTTAAATAATTAGTTCAATAATTAATGTTCACGATCTTGTGTTTCACATTGTTAGGCGAAAATGTAATTCAGTTCCCAACTTCCCCCCTGCATGTATGGCTGTATCAAGCTATTATAACCTACGACACGTGGTGGAGGTGGATGGCAACATAAAATGCGAGAACACAGGTAAGGCTTATGTGTATGTCACTGAAGGGAAGTGTATCTCTAAATATATATATTATTCGGGTTCGAATCCCGGTGGATCATATATACTTTAATTAATTTCACTGGGGGTGTGGTGGTGAGATTAATAAAAATAATATTATTAGTAGGTTTAGGGATATTTCTTCGAGAGGCCGGTCTATATGATCTGTGCCCCATGAATATTCTTTCCTCTCACTTAAACAGTAGGCTACCATAGTGCGGTTGGGAATATGAACATGATTATATTAATATCCAGTATTCGAGAATGGATAATAAGTTGTAGGCGTGTGCATAAACCTTTAACCGTCCTGGTGGTGTAATGGTTAAGGTGGCAAAAATATGTGTGTGATAACCCGGGTTCGAATCCCGGTGGATCATATATACTTTAATTTCATTGGGGGTGTGGTGGTGAGATTAATAAAAATAATATGTTATGTTTATATTTTTATATTTTATTGAGTAATTAGCATTAGGCTTTATAAACAGCTTAAGAAAATTATGTGGGAATTAAATGGGTAAGTACTATCACATTTATCTCACAAATTATCACAAATACATCTCGATTATCAAGGGATTAAATTTATGCTCCCGCAAATCCAAGCATGATGAAATAATGGTACCGATGAAAAGGTGATACTTCCGAAACTGACATAATCATTGTATTATATGATATGTCAGTGGTCTATACATTATGATATGTCAGTGGTCTATACATTATGATATGTCAGTGGTCTATACATTATGATATGTCAGTGGTCTATACATTATGATATGTCAGTGGTCTATACATTATGATATGTCAGTGGTCTATACATTATGATATGTCAGTGGTCTATACATTATGATATGTCAGTGGTCTATACATTATGATATGTCAGTGGTCTATACATTATGACCTCATTTTTAATTGGTATACATTCTTTCTAAACTGTGGGCCGAGTTGGTTGGCCGAGTTGGTTGTGGGTTAGTTGTGTGTGGGCCGAGTTGGTTGTGGGTGGGCCGAGTTGGGGATGGGCCGAGTTGACCCTACCCCTTTCCACGACGAGAGACTCAGTGAATTGTATATATATATATATATATACTAACAGGGGTACCCGGCATTGCCCGGGTTTAAATTCTACTACCATAATCACCATCATCAATCACTACTACCACAATCATCACAATACTACTACTACCATAATCACCGGCCTCGACCTTCCTGTGCCTCATTAAACGGCGACCTCGATTTCGGCCGCTAAATGACCTCCGATTTTGGATCGGACCTCATCCATACCCCCATTTTGGGGGGCTGCGAACAACTTTCGTTCCATACACGTTTTCGATCGGAGGCCTCCTTCTGCCCCAAACGGCCATTTTTTTTTTTTTTTTCAATTTCAGCCTCGAAACGACCTCCGATCGTGGCCTCTCCCCCTCTATGACCTGACCCAGGTCAATTGACACCCACATGCAAAGTTTCAGCTCCCCAGGTCCAAAACTGCGGCCGCCTATTAAGAACACACAGACAAACAGACACACGAACTGATTAAATAATATAGATAGATATATGCATGTGTATCTCTGCGCTTCGTACTCGTTCGACAAGTGTTTTCGTGACTATAATATCTATGTACGAAGACTCTTAAAAGTGCGCTGTTTAGGACTAAGATATCCAATATAAACTCTCGTTCATAAAGAGACATTCATAGTTATTGTGTGTTATTGATTTATTATTATTTAAAGGAGCAATAAACCCTAGTGTTAATATTGTGTTGCATCTAAGCTCCGGGGTATATTATTTAATGTCTATGATTCTATGTTGCGTTTGTGTATTATTTCATGTGTGAACTATTAGTATATAAGCCATACCTTGTTATTTAATCTGAATATAATAACTATATACCGGTACTTATTACTGTGTTTTTCTTATGCCTCTGCATGTTTGTATGTGTGTTTATGTGTGACTTTATTCCCTACCCCATTGAGATAAGATCCACCTTCACTCAGTAAACCCAGGAAAAAGCCTGGTATACATACATACCCATTCATACACACACACACACACACACATATATATACTGGGTGTTTCAATTGACGTTTTCATAAATGACAGGACGTATTCGTCAGGCAAAAATAAGACTATTTTATTCAATGACTTTCGGGGTATGTATAATTACCGAGATATTACACATCGAATATTATCGATAAATACTAAAATAATGCAGTCTAAGGGGTGAGAACAAATATTTCAAAGCTAGCGCAGGGCAGAAAGGTTAACAGGGTTAGAAAAGTTTTTCGGAATCGCTCTAGGGATTATAAGACAAATATAATATTCCATTCAATGGTTGAGGACTCGAATCCCTAGAGCTATTCCGAAACACTTTTCTAACCTCATTATCCACGTGTAAGCTAAGCCTTTCTGCCCTGAGCTAGCTTTGAAACATTCGTTTTTACCCCTTAGACTGAATTTTGGATGAATCTATCGATAACTTTTGATGTGTAATATATCCGTATTTATATATACTCACCCCGAATGTCATAGAATACAATAGTCTTATTTATTGCAAGACGAATACGTCCTGTCATTTATGAAAATGTCAACTGAAACAACCTATGTATATATATATATATATATATATATATATATATATATATATATATATATACTGTATTATATATATATATATATATTTTCTTTAATACATACGAGGTTGAAAGAAATGGCAATTTCTGCGTTGGAAATTTTATCATTCAAGGTTTCCAGATCTCTGATGAGTTTTCGCTGGGTGGCAGGAAATAGATGAATGAGGTTAGCAAAATTCATGGTGGTACAGGGTTACATTAATGTTCATGATGATACAGGATATACGACACGTTTCACTGGACAACCAGCATTATCAAGTAATGATAGAATGATATAAAAAGTAAACAGGAAGGGTATATATAGAGGGAGGAGGATCAGAAGGGGCGAAAATCAGGGGGCAAATGTCTGCTATTGGTGGAGAGATATTCTAGGTGTGTTAGTGAGAGATCCGCGTCACGCAGGCGCACTGGATGCGGGAAGGTGGTGGTCGGTTGGCGAGGTCGAAGCTGATTGGCTGCGTGTCGAGGGGCGTGGCCTAAGTTGCGTAGTACGTGTGGCGCCGGCAGCAGACGAAGCTGAAGGAGGTAGCGCGGGGGGCTACGTCAAGGGCAAACCTTGAATAATACAATTTCCAACGCAGAAATTGCCATTTCTTTCAACCTCGTATGTATTATAGAAAATTAATTACCTGGCTTTACTAACATATATATATATATATATATATATATATATATATATATATACTGTATATATATATATATATATATATATATATATATATATACTGTATTATACAGTATATACAGTATATATAATGTACTTGTACATACATACATACATATATACTGTATATATATATTATATATATATATATACTGTATATATATATATATATATATATATATATATATATATATATGTATATATATATATATATATATATATATATATATATATATACATAGGTTGTTTCAGTTGACAAGCTTACCTTTTTGTTTGGTTTAGGGTGAGCGTGGGAAGAGCATTCGAGCGACCCTGATCCGCTACGTAAACTTGACCTGTGCCCTCACCTTCTCCAGCATTTCACCAGGGGTCCACAAGAAGTTCCCTAGCTACAAAGAGTTGCTCGAGGCAGGTAAGGAAAGACAACCTAACATGGTGAATTATCGGTTTTGTTTACATTTTCATTATTACAGTATGTTATCTATGTAATGTTTGGCATAAGCAAAGAAAGAGCGGTAGCGAAGACATATTTTTAGTGCAGTCAATGCAAGATTAAGTGGTGTCCTTGTATTATCAAGTACTAAGGTGGCAAATAAAATATGTGATGGTCACTTGATTTATCCCTAGGTATTTGACTTCACCATTCCAAATGTACAAAGGAGTACAAAGGAAATCAAGTAACCAGATCCAGCGACCCCTCAAGGCTGCTTGCCCTTCAAAGCACTGATGGTCAAGTGTCCAAACAGTGATTTAGAGTGGGTAAGGGAAAAATGGAAACGGAAGACTGCCCTGGGACAAAACTTGTCCCATTTAAATTTGGACATTTAATGTCCATGGCAGGATTAGAAGATGTTAGTAGGCTACAGTTGTTAGCAATATAATATAGGGGGAAATATTTTGATTATTCATTTGCAAATGCAGTCAGTCGTAGATTTTAGGCAAGGTGTTTGTCCAGGCGAAGTTTAAAATAATCAACGGTCCTGCAATATATGCCATCTCGGGGAAGCCCATTCCACAAGTTGACAACTCAATTGAAGAAAACATTCTTAGACTCGCGTAACTTAAAAGATTTACCAATAGTTTTGCAACCGTTCCCCGGCGTGTAATTTGACGGGTCGATATGAAATATTTATTACAGTTCATATTGTCGATGCCTTTGATGATTTTGAAAACTTGAATTTAGTCGCCTCTTAACCCTTAACTGTCGGCGAGCAAATTATGTCGTGTGAAATAAATTTGGACTATGTGGCGGTTCACAACTTATGTCGTGCGCCATTTTCAGCACGTAATGTTGCTGAGAGAGAGAGCTGAGCGGTGTGAGGAGCCTAGCAACTGTATGACCGTCCCCCACCACCGCGGTGGACCAACTGAACTGTATCCCACCCTTCCCTCCCCTCTCTCACTCGCTACACAGGGAATTATGTAGGGAAATTACCTAATTACAGGGTTTTTGCACTCGTGTTGCACGATCGTTGCAAGAGAACCAGTGGTCGTACAAGGATGGTTCGGGTGTCATTGGAAAGCTCTGTTTACGCCCTTTCAGGGCTAGATATTTGTTTTACGCTCTGGGTCTTATTTAGGCATGAAAATGATCACGTAAACAACCCTATTTAGGGTAAAAAAAAAAACGCTGGGCGCTACGGTCAAATAGACCACCTAGCCCGCTAAATAAGGGTTAATCTGCGCTGGGTTAAAAAAAAACTATGTTGAACTCGTTCTAGCTTGTCTACCAGTATATCTTTTTGGTAGTAAGGGCACCGGGATTGAACGCAATGTCATGATATATCCTTGACCTATGATATGTATCAGTTAATTTTCCTGTTCATGTTGTGTGTGTGTATGTGTGTGTGTTCCAACTCTACAGTATCTCTGTACATAGGCTTATAGCGTGTAGATTCAATTGTTTGTTTGCTCAATGCAATGAAGTGAGGAGGTCTTATTCCAGATGGTGAGTGAGATAACAAGACTAACTTGTTCTTCAAAGCTATGAGGGAAAACATAATTCAATAATGAGTTTTTATAATTAGGGAACTTAATAAATAGTTGTCGGGGTCTACATCGGCATTGTAAGCGTCATCATTGAAGCTAAAAGGGTTAAAGATTAAATTATGTAGTGTGTTTAACCCTTAATTAGCGGCTCACCACATAAGTCGTATTTAATAAAGCTGGACTATGTGGCGGCGCTCGACATAGGTCGAGTGGCAATTTCAGCACGTAATGTTGCTGAGAGAGAGAGACAAGTGGTGGCAGGAGAGTAGCGAGCGTATGACTGCTCCAGACCACCGCGGCGAACATACTGACACGAATCCCAGCTCCCTCCTCCCTCTCTCACTCGCTATATAAGGAATTGTATCGGGAAAGTGGCTAATTACATGCTTTTTGCACTCGCGTTGCACGGTTATTGCAAGAAAACTAGCCATCATAAAAGGATCGTTATGGTGTCATTCGAAAGCTCTGTTTATGCCCTTTCAGGGATAGGTACTTGTTTTACGTTCTGGGTCTTATTTAGGCATGAAAATGATCACGTAAACAGCCCTATTTTGGCTAAAAACACCCCGCTGGGCGGTACATATAAATAAACCGCATAGGCCGCTCGTAAGGTGTTAAAGGGATATGTTCGCTGTTGGGATTACAACAATTTTGGTTAATGTGTAATAACAAATCTTCATCATTTAGATGTGAAAAAGGTAAGATGTCGTCCATCTTGAGAGGTTAACTATGTGTGAAACTATATAATTATTTCTTGTTGAGGAATCTAGTTGGTTGTTTCCTACATCGCTGGTGGTGCTGAGGGGGTTGCGTGGTCAGCTTCCTCCAACTGCTCAGGTTCTACCTCTCCCTGTAGACGTTGAGGCAGGTCCAAGCTCGAGCCCCCGGTGCTGGTCTGGGGGCCGGCATCACATGGGACATCTCCCTGGTGTAACCTGGCAGTGGAGGCTCGGAGTATCGGGGAAGGAGTTCTGCTTGGAGTAGAGATAGGTGGTCGCTCGCTGGGTTATGGGGTGCTGGAGATCCTGGGAGAGGGTAGGGGTGAGGTTGGTGGGGACTGGTGGTGGGGTGAAACAGTGGTGGATTGGCGAAGTGGTGGTGGGGAGGCGGCGGAGCGTTGGGGGGAGGGTCGTAGTGGTGGTAGTGAAGTGGTGGTCCGGCTATGGGGTGGAGGAGTGGTGGTGGTTTGGCGGGGAGAGATATGGTGTTGTCATCTGGCTCCTGCTATCCCTCCACGAGGTTCTCTCACAATGAGTGTTCGGTAGTTGAAAAAGGCTGTTTTACCGCTTCTCCTCGCTTCTTTAACGGAACCAAGCTGACTTCGACGGATTTCCAGGGTGCTGGGGCACAGATCCTCGTTGACGTAAATGTCTGTCCCTTTCAGCTTCATTCTGTTGCGGTAGACAGCATCACGGTCAGGGAAGCTTGAGAACTTAGCCACAATGTCTCTAGGTCCTTCTCCAGTGATCCTGCCAACTCTGTGAACCCTTTCAAAGGGTTTGATAGTTAGATTCATCTTGCTATGTATGAGGGTTTCAATATTCTTCTGGCTCTGCTCCCAGTTCTCCCCAGTAGTACTTTAAATAAAGGAATAGGTCATTAACACTTAAAGAGCGGGGCCCGACTTAAGTCCGTATCTAAAAAGCAGCAAGTTAGGAGCATTATTAAGGCTTTTAAAGGGTTAAAATCGAGTGCAAATGGCCGGGAGCGCAGCAGGCCACATGGCCGACACCCAGGGCTTACCGCCGCCCACTGACTCACGCTCCCTCTGTTCTCGAGAGGCCAGCAGTGTAGCCAGTAGTGAGCGTAGCTGGAAAAAGTATGCCCCTATACGCTAAACTTCCATGTTGGTGGTACCACTGCATCAAAACGACAAGTACTCCGTAGCTCATTCTGGTCTCATTTTGAAGCTTGTAGCGCCTAGGGTTTTGCTGAAAACATTTCTGTTCATGCAGATACTTGATTGATCATTCAGGAGGGCCTGAATATGCCCAAAATAGCCCAAAACCCCCCGCTAGACGAGGGTTAAGTGAGATAATTCCCCTCCATACCTTCTATCACTCCTCCACATGTGTCAAAACCCTCTTCTTTCCCCCCTCTTCCCTCCCCCCTTCAATTATCACCTATTTTTGTTCTTATTCCATAGTTTATCGGTTTATTTACCATGCCAACATTTCCAATCCGGTTTTAAGGCGTGGTGTTAGACCTAGCTACTGCGTGTTGTGAGAGAGAGCTCAGTCTGCCTCTAGGCTTGGGAGGATGTACGTCGTGTCCGCGTGACATTTCATGACTCAACGGTCGGCAATAATTCGCGATTTTCACCCCCAAAACACTATTCCCACTTGTTTTATTGCTGTTACATGTTTCTATCTTCATATTAAACGTTAAATAAGCACATATGAATAAGTAATACCGATATTTATTGTAAAATTACGATTTTAGGCAGGAATGAAGCCTAATATCATCGCCTGATGGTAGGGTGTCCACTACATACAGCTCGCGGTTAGCGGGTAAAACAGTTCTAGAATATTCTCATTATATTGATTTGGAAGTAGGAGGTATAGTAGTAAGTGGGTTTGTGGGGGGGGGGGGGGGCGGGGTTGTGAAAACAATTAATATCACATTTGTTGATAAATAGAGGATAGCTGTAAATAGCGATTTTCGTCGGACAGTCATCGACAGCCTATCACCATCTCCAAGGGCTCAGTGTTGCCATACAGGCTTGGTCAGATTTATTGGTCGCAACTATAGGTTCCCTGGGGTGAACTCGGACGTGTGTAGGCCTACCCCAGGATAGGGTATGATAACAGCTGCCGGAAGGGTAATTCCTAGGTGATGATGGAGCGGCTGTAGTGTGTACAGATGGGCAGGAAGAGTTCTAGACAAAACATACACTATTAACAATATAAATAATAATATATCATATAGTGTAAGCTATGTGTATTACGGTATTGATGTGTATTACGGTAAAGTTAGCGAAGTGCCATAATAAGTGGGTTATGACCTATATAAGGTAATAATATTGTCAATATAGAATAATAGTTCAATACATATTAATGGATATGGAGCTTTATGGTTACATACATATAAAAAAATACTGTACTTGCTGGTGGAAGAGTATAGGATTAATGAGGGAAAAACTGAGGGTAATAATAACTTGGTCATTAACCACCTTGGACGAATTTGACCGCCTCATTCTATTATTATTCGTATTATTTTTATTATTATTATTAGCATTATTATTAGTATTGTTTTCATTATTAATATTGTATTTATACTTTTATTTTAATTTCTTTTGACTAGCCTTTCGAGAAGTGCGGTATGGGTGGAACCTCCCCACACATGTGAACAATATTCAATAGATGGGCGCACAGTACCCCTGTACAGAATATGAAGCTGTGCAGGGGTGAAGAACCCCCATATTTTTTTTTTTTTCTATATATTTCAACTACTCCCTTTCGGGCATAGACTGATAGCCTATACACTCTACCGATGAACACGGTGAGGCCCGTGAGGTCTTGCTCCAGTCTAGGGAGTGAGACATGCGAAGCTTCACGGCTCGAATCAATCCCATCTCTGAAGCCGCCTCGCCTCTGCGCTTCACAGTCTCACTCCCCACACTCGAACCCTCACTCTCAGAACGCCACCTATTGAGCAATTAACTCACTAGGCATTGCCCCCCTGTAGCATATTTTTGATCATGGGAATATTCATACAATGCTATTTAATCAGGGAACAATGAGGGTATTTTTGTTGGCATGTCGGTGTGCTGTGGTAATGCACTGATACTAGCTACAGCACAAATTCCATCCCAATAATATCTTCCCATTGACATATTGGGATTCGAACCCGGGTCCATTGGATTACCAGTCCAGTGGCAAGACCACTCCGCCGCATACCTAACTTCTGGGAAACTGTTTTAGCAAAAGTTTTAATGTCACCTTTCCAAGAAAGACCAGAAGAAAAAGAAACACCAAGAATGTTGAGAGAAGATGAAAAGTAAATTTATGTATTGTTGAAGAGTAAGGGATAGTCATGTGGAAGAATGTGACGGGTATATATTTGGAGAATTTGGGTTTTGGAAGCATTGACAGTGACAAGATTTTCTCTTCACTAATTGGAAATAGTTAGATCAGAAGATAAGTGTGCTATGGCCTCAACATGTGAGTTTTGGAATGATTACGTGATGTATCGTGGAAAACTAGTTGAATAGTTTAAGATAGAGTCATCAGCATTGGAGTGGATAGGACTGGAGGTAGAATTGAGAAGATCATTCATGAATATTTGAAAGAGAACTTGACACAGGACAGAACCCTGAGGAACACTGGAGTTGATAGTTTGAGGAAATGAGCGATGGCCGTCCACAACTGCAGCTATGGAACAGTCATACAGGAAATTAGAGACACATATCGACTGGAGTCATCAGCCCACATCGGCCAGACAGTTTGGCCCAATTTGATCATTCTCAGGTAGGTCTAATACACCTGTTCGGCTCAATTTGACCCCTCATTGAAATGTCCGGCCCAATTCGACCAGACTGCTTTGCCAAATGTTATCAATTTTGACTGCTCTACCCAACATGACCAAATTCCTCAAAATTTCTTTCCCTTATTCTATAACACAAATCCCCGCAAAAACCTGTGTGTTTAAGGTTACTTACGACAAATATGACGAAAACTCATAATGTGAGCAAAGCAGCATCCAAGCTATAGTTGCCTATATCTGGTAATAATGTAAGAAGTGAGATCCTGGGTCCATATTCATAAACATTCCTAGGAATATCCCTAAAATTTCCCCTAAACTCCAAATTGGGATACGAGTCCTAGGATCTATTCATAAAATGTGAGATTTACCTTGGGACAGTGTCTCAGCTAGGACTAGGACGAGTCTCCTGCGACAATTTTGTTTTAAATCATTGATAATGGGTGTGTAAAGCCTACATTTGGAATAAAACATTGAAAATAGCTCTACACATGTTCCGTTTGAAGATGAAACAAAGCACAACTGTAAGACAATGCTATAATCTCAAATAATCGTGCATCATGATTCATGAACTTACAGTAGGTCAAATCCTAGGAAAACCCTATTAGGCTATGTTGCTGCTTCCTCATCTTTAATTAACTTATTTTAGCATTATTAGATAGGTTATACTTATATCCCTTATACTTATTACCCTGGGAGTAAGGGATTAGAATATGCCCCACGTGCCTTCTGCGTGTTGTAAGAGGTGATTAAAGAGGTTGGGTCAGTGGGCTTGCGACCCCCACCCGTGAAAAATAGGTAGCAACGATAAATGAACATTCAGCCTCGGATGCGGACGGACCCTGTGTTGATGAACCCCGACCGACTATGGACAATCTTACAGACATTCTTAGAATAGGAACATGGAATGTGAGAGGCATGAATGATGACACAAAAGAGAGAAGTCTTGAAAGTGTTAGTGAATGTCAGGCTGGATATATGTGGAATGACGGATATCAAATGGAGGAGGAGTACAGATGTGAGAGAGTGGGAGTGTGGAATGGGTGTGTGTGGTGGAGTGAGTGAGGGAACAGCGAGAGAAGGTGCGTGTTTGTTTGTAAGTAACAAATGGAAGGAGCATGTAAGAGACTATGGGTATGTGGATTCAAGAATTGTGTGGGTGAGAATGAAAGTAGAAATACAAACGTGGGTGATTGTGTGTGTGTATGCTCCGACAAAGGATAAAAAAGTAAGAGAGAAAGAAGAGTTCTGGGTGAATGTGGAGGCCTGCCTGGATAAGTTTGGCAAGAACGAAACAATATTTCAAATTGGGGATATGAATGGGAAGGTGGGTGATAGGAAAGTTGATGGAGTGGTGGCAGGGTGGGGGGTACCATCAGAGGTGAATGGGAATGGTAGTGCACTTGTGGACGTATGTGTGGGGAGGAGGCTGTGGAAAGCCAACACCTTCTTCCGACACAGAATGATACACAGGTACACATGGAAAGTGGTGTGGACGATGAAGGATAAGGATAAGACAGTGGTGGAACGAAAAGCACTGATTGATTATATATATGTGGATGAACGAATGAAGACATCTGTGCTGGATGCTAGGGTGTATAGGGGTATTGGAGGGGGTCTGACCATTATGTAGTAGCTAAAATTAGGATACAAAAGAAGTGGGTGAGGAGAGCTGGAGGGAGGCGAGACGAGGGTGGAATGGCGATGAGGGTGGAGAGGCTGCAGGAGGAGGAACTCAGGGAGGAGTACAGGAGAGCAGTAGAAAGACAACTAGGTGGGTTCGACCTGGAGGATATGGAGGAAGTGGAGAAGATGAGCAAGGTGTTTAAGGAAGAGATCTGTGCAGCATTTGAGGAGGTGTGTGGAGTAAGGAGAAGAGGGAGAGGAGTGAAAGGTACAGCATGGTGGACAGAAGAGGTAAAAATAGCTGTGGAGGACAAGAAGAAAGCATATAGAGAGTGGTTGGGTAGTAGAGCGAATGAAGATTTGGAGACTCAAAAACGAGTGAGGTACGTGGAGAGAAAGAGAGTGGAGAAGAGAGTAGTAAAGGAAAGTAAGAGAAGAGTAGATGAGGAATTTGGAAGGAATCTGAGTGTAAAATAGAGGGAGTGTAAGAAACTGTTCTGGAAAGAAGTCAAGAAAGTTAGGGAAGGTAGCAAGGGAAACAGTAAGGGTGTGAAAGATAAGAATGGGAGAATGCTAGTCGAGAAGCAAGAGAGAGTCGAAAGATGGAGGGTGTACTTCAACAAGTTGCTAAATGTAAGGAATGAAGCGCCAGCAAACATAGTTGGATGGGGTATGGGAGAGAGAAGAAGAGAAGTAGTGGAGGAGGAGGTGGGGATCAGGAGGTCCGAAGTGTGGGAAGTCATGAAAAGATCGAAGTGAAGTTGGGGAAAGCACCAGGAACAGATGGAGTGTGTGGCGAAATGTTGAGGTATGGTGGTGAGATAGTGATCGAATGGGTATGGAAAATGTGCATGGGCGAAGGGGAGTGCAGCTGATGACTGGAAGACAGGCATAAGAGTCCCCCTATACAAGGGTAAAGGGGAAAGAGGAGTGTGTGGTAACCACCGAGGCATATGTCTTCTAAGCGTAGTAAGGAAGGTGTACAGTAGGGTAATGATTGAGAGAGTGAGAGCGAGAACGGAGAAATGGATAGGTGACGAGCAGGGCGGTTTTAGGAAGGGAAGAGGATGTGTAGATCAGATTTTTACCCTGAATTGTGTTGTGGAGAAATATCTGGAGAAACAACAAAAGGTGTATGTTGCCTTTATGGATTTGGAGAAGGCCTATGACAGAGTGGACAGAGAAGGTATGTGGAAAGTACTTTCAATATACGGAGTAGATGGCAAGTTGCTGAAAGCAGTGAAGAGCATGTATGAGGGTGCAAAGGCGGCAGTCATGTGGAGAATGAGCAGAGCGAGTTCCTTGACCTGAATGTTGGGTTGAAACAGGGGTGTGTGATGTCCCCGTGGTTGTTTACTGTATATATGGATGGAGTCATGAAAGAAATACAAGGAAGAGCAGTGAATGTTGATGTGTCACTGATAAGGGAGGGAAATGAGTGGGGAGCTATGTACTGCTGTTTGCTGACGATACAGTTCTGATGAGCGATAATGAATGGGAGTTGCAGGGTCTGGTAAATATGTTTGGAACAGTGTGCGAAAAATGGAATCTGAAGGTAAATGCGGGGAAGAGCAAGGTTATGGTCTTCGAAAGGGAGTATAAAGGAGTACAAAAGAGTACAAAGGAGTACAAAGGAAATCAAGCAACAACAGGTCTAGTGACCCTTCTAGGCTGCTTGTCCTCCAAAACACTGAGGATCAAGTGTCCAAACAGTGGTTTAGAGGGGGTAAGGGAACATTGGAAAGGGAACTACTGCCCTGGAACTATTGTCCGTGGCAGAATTAGGAAGTTAGTAGGGGACAGATCGGTTAGTAACTGAGGGGAGGAGACAAAAAAGTTATTCATTTACAAACGCAGTCAGTCGCGGGTTTGATGCGAGATATTTGTCTAGGCGAAGTTTAAATGAATCAACGGTGCTGCAGTCTATGACATCTCGGGGAAGCCCATTCCATAAGTTGACAACTGGAATGAAGAAGAGATTCTTAGCTTCGTGTGAGTTAAAAGATTTACCAATAATTTTGCAACCGTTTCCCCGCGTGTAATTAGATTGGTCGATAGTGAAGTACTTACTACAGTTCATATTGTCGATACCTTTGATAAATTTGAACACTTGAATTTAGTCGCCTCTTTATCTGCACTGGGGTAAAGGAAATAGATTTAATTATCTAAGACGCTCCTCGTGTGGTTTGTTCTTTAGGCTAGGTATCATTTTGGTAACTCTACGTTGAACTCGTTCTAGCGTGTCTATTTCTTTTTGGTAATAAGGGCACCAGGATTGAATGCAGCATTCAAGAAGAGGGCGGACTAAGGAATTGAAAAGGGTTAGGATAACGTCTTTGGATTTATGCTCAAATGACCTGCCTATAAAGCCAATTATTTTGTTTGCCTTCTTAACAACTTCTGAACATTGTTGACTCGGTTTTAGGTTACTCGATATTGTTACTCCCAGATTGGTTTCTCTGTTAACATTCTTAACCCTTGTCTATCGGGGCCCGACTTAAGTCCGTATCAAAAAATTTGGACTATGTGGCGGGGCCCGACTTAAGTCTGAGTGCAATTTTGGCGCAATATTGGCTCTGAGAGAGAGACATTCTCGGTGAAACATTAACTACTAACTTGAGCTAGACACATTATGTTAGAAGCATTGCTAAGAATGCCTCTAAAAAACTGGGACTCCTGTACATAGTTCGAGAATTCTTCACTGACGAGCAGTTGGCCGTAATATATAAAAGTCATGTGCGTTCTCAGATGGATTACTGTTCACCTCTGTGGAGTGGAAGTGGGAGTGGTTGCATTGAGGCAGTTGGACAAAATTCAAAATAAAGCTATTAGATTAATCAATAACCCTGCAATCACACAGGACCTTCCTACATTATCCATACGAAGAAACGTTGCATCCCTTGCATTATTCTACAGATATTTTCACAGCAATTGTTCCGAGGAACTTGCTTCAATTGTGCCGCCTCTCCACATCTTTCCCCGTAGAACTAGGGCAGCTGAGAGCGCCCATGAATTTACACTTTCTCCTCCACAATGCAGAACTTCTGCTTATCAAAATTAATTTATCCCTAGAACTACTACTCTTTGGAATTCACTTCCCTCGAATTGCTTTCCACAAACTTACAATCTACAAATGTTTAAATCCAGTTGTTACAAACATTTTATGAATGGAGGATGCCTCTAGGCACATGGACCTTTTTGTTTTATCTGTGTTTTTCCTTCCTCCGTTCATTGTCTTTAACCCTTATTTAGCGGCGAGCAACATAAGTCGAGTTAAATAAAGCTGGACTATGTGGCGGCGCTCGACATAACTCGAGTGGCAATTTCAGCACGTAATGTGGCTGAGAGAGAGAGACAAGTGGTGGCAGGAGACTAGCGAGCGTATGACTGCTCCAGACCACCGCGGAGAACCTACTGACACAAATCTCAGCTCCCTCCTCCCTCTCTCACTCGCTACATACTCAATTATGTACTGAAAGTACCGAATTACCTGCTTTTTGCACTCGCGTTGCACGGTTATTGCAAGAAAACTATCCATCATACAAGGATCGTTATGGTGTCATTCGAAAGCTCTGTTTATGCCCTTTCAGGGATAGGTACTTGTTTTACGTTCTGGGTCTTATTTAGGCATGAAAATGATCACGTAAACAGCCCTATTTTGGCTAAAAACACCCCGCTGTGCGGTACACATAAATAAACCGCATAGGCCGCTCGTAAGGTGTTAACAAAAAAAATAAAAAAAACATTAACGGTCGCCACGGCCGCCGTGGACCTACTGAGATTTACTCCACTTACATCCACCCTCACTCCCTCGCTACATACGTAGTTATATAAAGAAATTACCGTATTCTAGCGATTTTGCCCTTCGGTTGCACGATCTTTGCAAGACAACCAGTGATCGTAGAAAGATGGTTCGGGTGTCATTCGAAAGTTCAATTTACGCCCTTTCAGGGATACATACTTGTATTACGCTCTGGGTCTTGTTTATGCATGAAAAAGAGCACGGAAACAACCCCATTTATGGTAAAAAAAAAACGCTGAGCGGCACAGTGAAATATACTCCACCACCCGCTCGTAAGGTGTTAAGCCGAGTGCCATTCATCAAATAGTTTGCTTTCTCAATTTGGTATCCGATATGTAGTACTTCACATTTATCCGCATTGAAACTCATTTGCCAAATTTGGGCCCAACATGACAACTTATCTAGATTGTGTTGCATATCGTCATCTTGTTCTTTTGAGAGTACGCTATTTGCAATTTTTGTATCGTCAGCAAATTTTGAGATTGTACAGGTGAGACCCTCGTCTATGTCGTTGATGTAAATTAGAAAGAGAATTGGTCCTAGTACCGATCCCTGGGGTACCCCGCTACTTACATTGGTCCATTTAGATGCCTTACCGTTTATGACTACTCTTTGCTTTCTGTCACTGAGCCAATTTTCTATCCATTTCAACACACCATCTTGTATTCCATGTGCTTTTAGTTTTAGCAGTAAACATTTGTGGGGAACTTTGTCAAAGGCCTTTTGAAAATCAAGGTATATAATATCTACAGCTTTACTCTCATCTTAGAGGTTGAGGATATCGTGGAAGAAGTCTAAGAGGTTTGTTAAACAGGAACGTTTTTTACGTAAGCCGTGTTGAGTATCTTTAAGTATGTTATTTTCCTCTAAGTGATTTACGAGTCTGTCTCTTATGAGTGTTTCTAACATTTTACATACAACTGAGGTTAAGCTAATTGGACGATAGTTACTGGGTAGGGATTTGCTGCGTTTTTTTATATCTGTGTTGCGTAGGCTAGCTTCCACTGATCAGGCATATTTCGAGACTGCAAGGATTAATTAAAAACAATGTCAGTGGTTTAGAGAGCTCATCCTTAGCTTCCTTTAGGACTCTAGGTGAGATTTTATCAGGTCCAGGCATTTTATTTACCTTGAGTTTATCTAAACAATTCAATACTTGTCTCTCTGTAACGGTCGTCTTTGGTGTATTCTCCATTTACATCGACTAACGGTCCAACAGTTGAAGTAACTACTTTTTTCTTTCTGATATAACTATAGAATTCTTTCGGGTTTGTTTTACTTTGATTCGCAACATGTAACTCCAGGGTCTTTTTACTTTGCTTAATTAACTTTTTGGCTTTGCGTCGTAGCTCTACAAATTTCACCCGTTCTTCGTCATTTTGTAAGGATTTTAATCTATCATTAGCAAACTTTTTAGCAAGCAGACAGTTTGAAATATCTTTATTCCACCATTTGGGCTTATTATTAAGGCCTGGACGCTGTATTTTCGATGGTATGCAGTCCTGCACTGCTTTTAGGTAAGTGGTTTCGAATAATTCCCAAGATGTATTTATGTTGTTATTGTTAATTAAAAAGCTCCAGTCAGTTTCTTTAAACATAGCTCTAAGTTTATGAAAGTTTGCTTTCTTGAAATTAGGGACTTTTTCGATGCTGCTGGTTGGTTCGTTACTAGTAAACTTTAAAGTGAAAGTAATTGTACGATGGTCGCTGTTACTGAATTCATCACCAACATTCAAATTCTCTATTAATTCTTCTTTTTTAGCAAGTACAAGGTCAAGAACATTATTACCACGGGTTGGCGATCGAACAAATTGATAGAGTGAACTCTCTTGCAAGTTCGCATACAAGTCATGTCCGGAGTGTGAAGTAAGAGTATCGCCCCACTTGGTCACAGGAAAATTAAAGTCGCCAAAAAATACGGTATCTTGTGAGTTACTTACATCTGCAATTTGTTCATAAATTTCTCGGTCAGTTTGCACTGATTGAGCTGGAGGTCTGTATGTTAATGCAATGATTATTTTTGTACCTTTATTATTCTTTATTAGCACAAAAGATGTGTCGACGTTCACAATTTGAGGTTTTGACAAGAATGTCGGGTTAAGACTTTCTTTGTTCGAATCCTGCATATCAATCTAAGCATGTACACACATCCCAACTGCAACTCACTGGAAAGAGCAATTAATGGCCTTAACCACTAGGGATGTCCTCTCGATAAATTACCCCTGTACCAATATCAAATCATATGATCCTTCCAACAACCAACTATACTCCTAAAATCGATTAATGAAATTTACAAACACATGTGGCAGTCCGTGGATTCGAATCCAGGATGCTCACACCGAAAATCAACACCTTATGCATCGCACCACGTAGACAGTTAAAGAATGGTGGACACTGCCTACGATTTATTATGCAACTTCGAATCCTGCATATCAATCTAAGCATGTACACACATCCCAACTGCAACTCACGTAGGCTATGCATATGTGAATGGAAAGAGCAATTAATGGGGCCTTAACCACTAGGGAAGTCCTCTCGATAAATTACCCCTGAAACCAATATCAATTATTATGTTCCTTCCAACAACCAACTATACTCCTAAAATCGATTAATGAAATTTACAAACACATGTGGCAGTCCGTGGATTCGAATCCAGGATGCTCACACCGAAAATCAACACCTTATGCATCGCACCACGTAGACAGTTAAAGAATGGTGGACACTGCCTACGATTTATTATGCAACTTCGAATCCTGCATATCAATCTAAGCATGTACACACATCCCAACTGCAACTCACGTAGGCTATGCATATGTGAATGGAAAGAGCAATTAATGGGGCCTTAACCACTAGGGAAGTCCTCTCGATAAATTACCCCTGAACCAATATCAATTATTATGTTCCTTCCAACAACCAACTATACTCCTAAAATCGATTAATGAAATTTACAAACACATGTGGCAGTCCGTGGATTCGAATCCAGGATGCTCACACCGAAAATCAACACCTTATGCATCGCACCACGTAGACAGTTAAAGAATGGTGGACACTGCCTACGATTTATTATGCAACTTCGAATCCTGCATATCAATCTAAGCATGTACACACATCCCAATTATATAAAATAATTATAATCCCATTATATAAAATAAAACGCCACCTCCATTTTTATTTATTCGGCTTTTCTCAAACATTACATAACCGGGAAGTGAATACTCTGCTAAAACGTCTCTATCTTCTGTATTGAGCCAAGATTCTGTTATACCAATCACATCATAATTTTCTGTAAACACTAGTTCCTCTAAATCTGAAAATTTATTGCGTATGCTACGAGCGTTTGCATAGAAAACCTTTAAAGTTGCGGTTTTAGAACTCACAGAACGTTCTTTAATCGAATTTTTGGTTCTGGTCGGATCTACATTTACATTCATGGCTGTCCTCGGTCCTCGAGGAGCCACAGAGTGTGAGGTGAAGTTGAACGGTCAGGCTATGGAGATTGTCAGCTCATTCAAGTATCTGGGCAGTGTGTTGAGTAAAGATGGGACTATGGATGAAGAAGTGAGGAAGAGGGTGCAACAGGGGAAGAGGGTTGTAGGAACGTTGAAAGCAGTAACAAGAAATAGGGTGGTCAGTATGGAAGTGAAGAAGTCCTTGCATGACAGTGTGGTAATCCCGACACTAACTTACGGAAGCGAAGCTTGGACGTTCGGGAAGAGACTCAGCCCAAGAGTGAGAGCGGTGGAAATGAGTTACTTGAGAAGTGCGTGCAGAGTTACATGGAGGGATAGACAGACGAATGAGGAAGTAAGAAGGAGGTGTGGTGTGGAGCTAGATGTGCTGGAAAGTGTGAAAAGGAACAACTTGAGATGGTTCGGCCATATGGAATGTATGGAAAGCGAGAGAATGACTAAGAGGGTGTACGAGAGCGAGGTGGAAGGACAGAGAGGGAGAGGTGCACCGAAGGAGAGGTGGAAGGATGGAGTGAGGAAGTATATGGATGAAGGCGGTGTTGGTTGGGAGGAGGGTCGTCGACTGACTGGGGACAGAGGCGCATGGGGGCGGTTCGTTTGTGGCCACTCCTTCGGGGATCACGGCGTCAGGCAATAGATAGATAAATAGATAGATACTTATATAATTCTTGTCAGGACTTTGAATATGGCGGAGTATTTGCGCATTTAATTAAGTATCAACTGTATTGATACATTGTTCACTAATACAGTCGATATATAGCCTACAGTTGAGGCTTGAGCCATACTACCATCCTGTCAAGGGTTTTGAGGCGACAAAGCTGTTGTGTTCGTGTTGCCTATATTTACACAGTACATTTTATACGACGGAGTATGTGTCCCTATATTTCATTATAAGTTATGCAGTTTGATTGACAATAAAATTATCAACAGTCATTATGAATGTTGGTTTTGCTGGCTACGAGCAGCTCAAGTGTTTCTCCGCGAATCATTAAACAGCGGCAGAGTGCTGATTGGCTGGTTAAGCTGGATAGTGTTGTCATTCCGAGGACTGTTGCCACTGCGTTAGTAAATTTATTAGCTTCATTTACCTTCAGAATTAACTGAACACGACTTGGCTTCTATTACCATTATGCAATATTTGTGCGTAATGTTGTCAACATACATACGTAAGTGACGAATAATACATTGTTTAAATAGGAAAAAGTTGGTTGCACTGAAACTTCTGTTGCTTTATTTACAACTAGCAGGGGTACCCGGCATTGCCCGGGTACTACCACCACTACTACTACCATAATCACCATCATCAATCACTACTACCACAATCGTCACAATACTACTACTACCATAATCACCGGCCTCGACCTCCCTGTGCCCCATTAAACGGCGACCTCAATTTCGGCCGCTAAATTACCTCCGATTTTGGATCTGACCTCATCCGTACCCCCATTTTGGGGGGCTGCGAACAACTTTTGTTCCATACACCTTTTCGATCGGAGGCCTCCTTCTGCCCCAAACGTCCAATTTGTTTTCATTTTTGTTTTCATTTTTTTTTCAATTTCGGCCTCGAAACGACCTCCGATCGTGGCCTTGCTCCCTCTATGACCTGACCCAGGTCAATTGACACCCACATGCAAAGTTTCAGCTCCCCAGGTCCAAAACTGCGGCCACCTATTAAGAACACACACACACACACACACTCACAGACAATCGAAAATATTATATAGAAGACTAGCAGGGGTATCCGGCGTTGCCCGGGTAATAATACTGTACCACCATAATCACCATCACTACTACCACCACTACTACTACCATAATCACCATCATCAATCACTACTACCACAATCATCACAATACTACTACTACCATAATCACCGGCCTCGACCTCCCTGTGCCTCATTAAACGGCGACCTCGATGTCGGCCGCTAAATGACCTCCGATTTTTTATCTGACCTCATCCGTACCCCCATTTTGGGGGGCTGCGAACAACTTTCGTTCCATACACCTTTTCGATCGGAGGCTTCCTTCTGCCCCAAATGGCCATTTTGTTTTAAACCAAAAGCGATTTTTCCGATTTGGCGCCCATTTTCTCCGTCCCTTTCACCCTGGGGAATTCTATTTTTTCACTAAAACCTGCCTAGGGACCCCCTTACTATGCATACCAAGTATGAACGCTCTAGCTTAAAAAAATTGGCCATGCATAAAGAACAGATACACAGACACACACACACACACACACAGACAGACAATCGAAAATATTATATAGATAGCCTTGATACATCACGAGTCAGCAGGGACGAAATTATTCATATTCATCATGCTACAATGCGATAAGTATTACAATGGCACAATCAATTTGCCTATAACTGTAACATTACATCGGCTTATTATATGTGTGGATAGCTTTAATGCCATTACATGTGTGGATAGCTTTAATGCCATTATATGTGTGGATAGCTTTAATGCCATTATATGTGTGGATAGCTTTAATGCCATTATATGTGTGGATAGCTTTAATGCCATTATATGTGTGGATAGCTTTAATGCCATTATATGTGTGGATAGCTTTAATGCCATTATATGTGTGGATAGCTTTAATGCCATTATAATACTGCCAATCTATATTACCAGAGTTGTTGCATAACCTAGTATGCATAATTAAAAGTACTTGTTAATAGGCTACTGTTTTTCTCTAGTTAACATTTTAGTCATCTGAAATGTAAACTATTGCCACGATTTCCTGATTTAGGTTATAAATAATAATAATGTTTTCTTTATCGAAACTTGACTCTACTATTAGTATAGATTGAACCTGAATAATATTGTCCACTTACGAGATAGCTAATGTATAATTCCTGCCATGTTCCCACTTAGGACTAGTCTCAACTCCTTAGAACACCTACCTTGTAGTCCTAACTTTTCCCAGTACTTAGGACAGTCCTGAGGCATGGTGATACTTCATGAACAACTCCTAAGAATATTCTCAAAGTTAAAAGATTTTCTCAAGACTTAGGACTGTCTAAAGATTTGGAATATGTCTGAAACATTTTATGAATACCAGCCCTGGGGCGGGATACTAAAAAAATCTCATGGAGCTCCTATGGTGCCAAATCTCCCAGATTTCACCTTAACACCCCGATCATGTGCCCTTTTGAGCCCATACTCAAAGCTTTTTATGTGGGCGGCCATCTTGGGAAAGATGGCCGGATGCCGCCTTAGCTTATGGAACCTCCAGGGGGTTCCATAAGTCCACTAAGGTTAAATCTAGACTAGATGAACTGTAAACGGAGGGGCCAATAACAAGATAGTACCCATTGATTGCACCCATATCCCAATCAAGGCAACAAATGTAAATGAATATATATATATATATATATATATATATATATATATGTGTGTGTGTTAATAGGAAGGGATACCACTCACTTAACATTCAAGTGGTCTGCAAAAGTGACCATATCCTAAATAGCTACAGTGTAAAGTATCCAGGAAGTTCTCATGGTAAGTTCATCTGGACCAATTCTCTTTTACGTGCTCGATTTGAAACAGGGAATTTCAGAGATACCTTGCTACTTGGTAAGCATATCTGAATCCTGCTTTAGCCTATTAATGGTAAATGGGAGGGTGCCCAACCCCGAAAGGGGTTGAAATAGGGGAGCTATCCCCCCGCCAAAGGCGGCTTTCTAGGGCCTTTCCTAGTTGATGCTGAGAGGATTGGGTTCTAGTCATGTGGTGATGGGCTGGTCTATCAGAGTGAGAACTGAGCGATCTCTGCCATACCCATAGCTTACTCTGACTGTTCCTTTTACTTATATATTTTCTAGATCTCGAGTGACGGCGTCTCTTCCGTGGATCTTCCCAATCTACCATGATTGGAAGCAAAAGCGTCACATTTTTCCTTTGCCCCTCAACTTTCTCTTCATAATTGCTGAGGGGCACAGGGCCCTGGGTGGGGCTTTGGATTCACGGGCGTTTCCGCACCCTCCTCAGCTCCCCGCCATGGAGTTGCTTCAGTCACCCAGGCTTTATTGTGGTCGGCAGGGAGGGTTCTGTGGGGGTGCTCGGTTATGGCCTTGGCCATGCTCGGGGCCTTGGGGCTGTTCGGCCAGGCACCTTGGGGAACAACAAGAACAAGAACAACCTAATCTAATCAAATCTAACCTAAGTACACTGGTTTGCTTAGGTTAGAGTAAGCTAATTCTATTGTTAAATGATTATATACAAACAATCCTAAAAAGCATAATACAAAACTAGCGATTCTAAATGTGTTCGGGTCACGGGTGTACCCGCATCGCTGTTACCGGTATGTTTGCATGGACGTGCTGTGTACTGTACTTTTATAAACAAACATAATCTAACTAACCTATTTAAGTACGGTACCGAAATACTACTGTAATTACATTTCAATAACAAGTAAATAATGAACTTGTACAATTCAATATAACGGCACTAGGGATAGATAAAATCTACGTGCGTGTGCTTACAATAATAGTGGGAAATCAGCTGTTGCTGTGGGGGTTGTATTCTCCTCTCGTGATTGGCTGAATTCCTCCCTTTCGTTTCATTCCTTTAAGAACACCGGGATAAAAAGAACGCTCATGATTGGCTGAGCGAAATCTGGCGCTATCTCACAATAGTGAGTACCATACGTCCTAGCATGTTTCACATGCTCGCACCCAAGTCTGGGGACATCCTGACGACGTATACAGACTAAACACACATAACAAAGCCACTCCAACAACTTCCTCTCTCTCCAACACCCCTTCTCCCCTCTCTACACTCTTCAGAAAAATAGGAAAAGTAGAATGTATATGAAATATTGAGAAATGAAGAGATACGTAGGAGAGTGGGGCAGCAGGAACATTTGTCAGCCAGAGTGGACAGAAGGGTGCTGAGCTGGTATGGTCATGTTGAACGAATGGGAGATGAAAGGCTTACAAAGAGAATATGTGAGTCAGGTACAAGGGGAGATAGAAGGGCAGGAAGACCCCCATTGAGATGGAGAGACTGTGTAAGAAAGGCTTTGGATGATAGAGGAATGACTATAGATCAGGCAGGGGAAGTGGTGGTGGACAGGAGTGAATGGAGAATGCTTGTGAATAGTTGAATGAACACGTGGTCATTTGGAGTAAGGGGTCGGGCGCAAGTTGAACTAGATAATAGTCCATCAGGCGCCTGGCCCGGGGAGACGATTAATATGAAGGGTGTGCCTGGAAGTGTGGTGGGAGGGCTTGTCGCTTTGGCTCCGCTGCATGTCTGCCTGCCGAGATCGGAACCTCTCCTGGTGGTCAGGGGCCGGGGGAGTGCTGGAGCGACCTTGGTAACCCTGGTCTCTGGGTCTTCTCCTGGGTGACCTGGATGTGTGAGAGTTTGTGTTTTTTATCTGTGTTTATTTTTTGTTTTATGTTGTTTTTGTGTTTTCCCTGTTCTTGCTCTGTCTTGAGTCGGCTACCCCCAAAATGGGGATTGGGCCTGAGCATATAGATAGATAGAATGTAGATACGAGGTGCCGTTGTAAAGGTTTATCCCTCAATACCTTCATCTGATCTGAGTTAAGGACTACTTAAGGCGTTTTATAAAATGTTTGAGTATTAGATAATTCACCTTAACTATAACGCCATATCCATGCCATAGTGGAAGACGCCACAAGACCGCTATGGCGTCGATATCGCCGTAACATTTGAAGCTCTTTGAGTATCCTGCCCCCGGCTTCTATTGACTCTCACATGCCTTAAATTACTCTTGGTTCAAACTTGTGGGAAAGAATAATCCACGAGTTCTGAGGCTATTCTTGAATTCGAGGGGCCATTTATTACAGGAATGTTTTATTTTATCACAGTCACATACAAAGTGTATATCATATTATAATATGCCTAATGTTTAATGACAATATATTACTGCTTCATATTACGTTATGCTATGTTTTCTTCATTTTCCGGTACAGGCTACCTGACCCGCCACGAACAACGGGTTTTAGAAAACCAAGCGTCCCGGAGCAGCGTCCCCCTTGCAACACTGCCGCTGATGTGGTGCTGCAAGGTTATAGAGGGGGCCAGGGCCCTCAGTGATATCAAAGACGACTTTGGAGTCCGTCTCCTAGTGGCCGAGATCACCAAACTCAGGGACCAGGCAGGCATGTTATTTCGCTGGACGGACATCAGCATACCACTTGTATACACTCAGGTAAGTTACACATGTTTATATCAATGTACTATATTAGATCAGCTAGTGAACTGCTTCCATTGGATTGTGTAATACAAATAATTATAGAAGGACGCTGAAATATAGTAAGACAGTAAAGGGGAGTGATGAAGAAAATTAATAATTATAGAAGGACGCTGAAATATAGTAAGACAGTAAAGGGGAGTGATGAAGAAAATTAGGATCGAGTCAACCAGAACCCTCGGCTTTATAGATATGGTTCCACTCTGTTGTGTAGAAAGTACAAAACTCTGGACCCAGGCCGATATGTTATTTTGCTAGACAAATATTAGCATATCACTTGTTTATGCTTGTATGAGTCATATCAATATTGCAAAATATATTAGAAGACGTCGATTTGCTAACCGTTAACCAAGGGAATTAATTTTACCAGGCATTGTAAAGAGATGTTGTACAAATGTGGTACAAAAATACAAGATTAACTTTAGTCTTGACTATGCAAAGCTAGTATAATCGTCCTAAATTAGCCATAGCAATTATCAATGAGTGTCATTATTTCGATGCATGTGTTTATTTAATCCATCTTGTCAAAATGTATTAGTTAAACAGCATGTTTCGGACAACGCAGGTCAGGTGAAGGTATTGAGGGATAAGCCTCTACAACGGCACCAATTCACTTATAAAAAAATGCAATATGTGAAGCTTGTGAATGAAGACAAATTGATACAGTGTTTTTCATTGAACACAGCAAGAACGTTCGCAGTTTCATGCAATGACATTTCGGCAGTTACATCAGGGCTCTTTGTTTCAACAGACTCGCAAAGGTTGGCATGCAAAGAAACAATTTATTATCACTGTTTACACCCACAATAATATGTAATAAGCTATACATGACGAGAAAGAGGAAAGCCCATACTACATTATGAATGAAAGAAACTGCGATTTTTGTTGATATTTCATATCTAATGGTAAAGACGGAAATTTCTTTGATAATACAATCATTCATTGTTCTATGGCGTTCAACTCGTCACAATTTTGATATATGCTGAGCATAATCTTTTTAAATGAAATATGAACAATATTTCACATGCTTTCCAATGGAGTCT
The DNA here is from genome assembly GCA_032716605.1 of Paralithodes platypus. Lineage (NCBI taxonomy): Eukaryota > Metazoa > Arthropoda > Malacostraca > Decapoda > Lithodidae > Paralithodes > Paralithodes platypus. The sequence goes on from CM064549.1 coordinate 19,408,848, forward strand.
TCAGAATGTGTTTATCGTCAATAGTTTTTTATATGAATATAATTGTAGCGCTTATACTCGCGATTTGCAATATGGGGGCGAGACAGATTTGTTGTATTCTTGTACCTTTTTTCACCCATAATAATTATGTCTACTGCAATCTATTATATATCAAAAGATAGAATAAAGGCTAATCTAGAATATCACCTCATGAAATCCTACAAAACTCTGTATAATCATGCATCAAATTGGTGCCGACTACAAATTTGTTTTTGTTTCCTGATCCTCAGGAGGTTAATCAGTATAATATTAGGTGTCATATGAAGGGGGAGGTAATAGCACAGTGGATAGCATGGTGGACTGTGAACCAAATGGACCTTAGATATAGTCCACGCCAAATGTCATGGACTTTTCTGAGGTGATCTGTCTGTTCCCGCTGTTCTAAAATTATCCTGTCTACCCCGATAAATCAAGAAAATATCCCCTATGTCATCATAAACTCATAAAAAAGATGCCTGAACATAATCGAAGATGCTGTGAACAACGGTATAGCTTATGAGATGACAGGATTGCAAAACAGGGGCAAAGCAATTCCGGTAGACACCCTGACAATGCGGGAAGAAGAGCAGCCTACTAGAGCCAGAATAGCTGCCGTAAAGAGACAAAGGAGACCAGGAGCAGACGACATTAAGGAAGGGAGAGAGAAATTAAAACACGACTAGTTTCCCATGCTTTAACACCTGCAAAAATTGACCAGTCTACCTATTTAACCAGACCTACCGATGCTCTAATCCCTGAGAGTATAGGCCAGTCTACCTATTTAACCAGACCTTCCCATGCTCTAATCCCCGAAAGTATAGGACAGTCTGCCCGCAAAAGGAGTTCGAGTCCGGGCCAATCACAAAGATCCCTGCTCAACCAATGGCAGGGCCAGAAACAAATAACCAAGGCATATTACCCAGTTCCAGACAGACTTGCAATACAGTGAAGAATATATTATGCCAATTCCTCACCAAGACCCCGTGCAATATCTTCACCGATGGGAACCCCAGAACCACCTCTACAGTACCTCAGGGAAGACTGGAAATAGTGTAAACAAAGTGATCAGGAACAAATATATGGCCTGCAAACTAGAAAAAGACAGACATCATGATTAACAGAAAAACATTTATCATGCAGCCATACAACCCTTTGAAATAAAAAGGGTAATATTGAGAGTCGGATAATCTCCTTGTGTTTATATTAATAGCTTAAGTATATTTTTAGACTAAGAATTACCTTCACAATAACGAAAACAATAATATCCACATGTCCCTACTATCTTGAAACAGACCAAATTGAGTTCTAAATATAAACCCAATATAGTCTGACTGAAATTGAGGGAAGGTAGCAAATACGATTGCTATCTTCCACTGGTTAGGCCGGTTGTGGATAGACATTGGTATTGAGGCTCCTATAGGACGAGACAATCCCTATAGTAGAGTCGAAGGCAGGAGGCGAACGAGAGTGTGTAGAGGAGCCCGGAACCAATTTCCCCTGTGTCCGTGAGAGAGACAGTTCCCCCTGACGTCCAGCCCACAGAAGAACTACGAGTCCTACGTCGTCCAGATTCTCGTTCATGGCTATCACTTCTCCTCTACCCCGTACCCTAAGTGTCTCTGCGTGATATAAGTTGTGGCTATTGTTGTGAAGGTAAGATAAAATAAGCAAGTATTCTATTTAACTTATTTATAGATCTGTGCCTAAGATCTATTTTGACCACCTCATACCCGTGTAAGATTTATATAACTTTGATCCGTACAGTGATTCCATAAGTACGAGATATAGCCAAGATAATTTGTATTTAAACCTTCAGAACCTTAATTGTACGTACGTTACATAGTCATTCTTACACGTGTTACTTAGTGAAAACTCTCAGATTATACTCATATGTGTTATTATTCTTTGTGTATCCAAGTCGAAGAGAAGTGTATAACGTGAGCTATTTTCCTTCGTTAACCCTTGTCTATCGGGGCCCGACTTAAGGCGGTCAAGAGAACCAAGACCTAATTGGCGGGGCCCGACTTAAGTCCAGTGCGATGTTGAGCACATAATCGGCTCTGAGAGAGAGTCTGAGCGGTGGGAGGAGCGTAGGTGTGCTCTGACCGTTCGGCACGGCTCCCGTACCGCGACTGGTCCCACCTCCACACTCATCCACATCCACTGCTTCCCTAGACAGTGAAATATGTAAGGAAATTACCGTATTTTAGGGATTTTTCCTTCGTGTTGCACGATTGTTGCAGGACAACCCGTGTTCGTAGAAGGATGGTTTAGGTGTCATTGGAAAGCTCAATTAACGCCCTTTCGCGGATACATAATTGTATTACGCTCTGGCTCTTCTTTATGCATGAAAAAGAGCATGGAATGAAGCTCGTTTAGGGCAAATCTGCCTGCTTGGCTTGTAGTAGAAGTTACAAACCTAGCTGCTCGTTGAGTGTTAAATTCAATATATCTAAAAACCTACGCCCAATTATAGGACCATATTGTCCGTATAATTATTGCCAGAGAATACTTATGGTACTACAGTATTCCCCCCCCCCCCCTTAAAAGTAAAGAACCCATCCGTTGAGTTAGAATTAGTCTATCCTCAAGATAACTGATTTCTATTAGTACTTGTGAATAATCCAATGATATATGTTACTCGGGTCATGTAATTCTTTCAGCACTAATCTAGACATTCAGATTTTACATTCCTTTATCTATTACGCCTAATATTTGGCTATTTATCATATTTGTCGTGAATCCTAGCTGGTATATATACCGTAGTTTGAATTTCCCGGGTTCACAACAGCTGGTTCCTTTTTGTTTATACGCATTACTTTATTTATCTTTGTGGATAAATATTACTGTGGTTGCACCAATTATATCTTAGTTTATTTTCCCTTATTATTTAATCATGGGGGACGATATAGAACCCTTAAATATATTTATATTGTCACAATAAAAGGACGACTTCCCCAACTTGTGGCGACGCTATCCCTTATTTTACCATTAAGTGACACTAGCTCAGTAGCATATGGTGTAGCGGCCTATGCGGTTGGTGATGAGGTGAGTAGGTTAGTAATGACCAAAGCTAAGGTGGCGCCTATTAAGTCCCTCACCATACCTAAGATGGAGTTGACTGCTGTTCTTCTCGCAGCTCGTCTCGGATGTTATATACAATATGTGAGGCCTACGCGGACGAGCTGATTATAGAGAATGCATACCTCTGGTCGAACAGCCAGATAACCCTATGCTGGTTGTCTAGTAAAAAGATTTTGCCTATATATGTTCAAAATAGAGTTGATGAGATAAAGTCATTAGTCCCCGGTGCTCATTTTTGTTATGTGTCCACAGAGGACAACCCCAGTGATCTAGTCACCAGAGGGATTTCATATGTGTCCTTAGTTGCTTCTTTGCTTTGGTGGGGAGGGCCCACATGGCTACCTCACCACATGCTATGGCCTGATCATGGCCCAATAGGGGGCTCAATAGGAGGGGACACCACTGTGAGTTGTAACACGAGTCAAGATGGAACCCTGTCATTGCCGGTACCGGTTGCCCCTACTGCCATATTGAATTGGGACCGGTATGGCTCATATATGAAGTCATGGCATGTAATGGCATGGGTCCTTAGGTTTATTAGGACTCTTAGAGAGAAGACACAAGGGAACTATCAGGCAAAACCGGCATACTTGACGGTGCCGGAATTAAGAGCAGCAGAGTCAGCCATGATTAAGGTAGCTCAGAGAGAAGCTTACTCTGAGGAACACCACTATTTGTCAAAAGGACAGGGCACACCAAGCAATAGAGTGAAGCAGTTAGGCCTCTATATGGAGGGAGGCATGATACGCTGTAGAGGTAGGCTACACTTATCAGCTTTACATGATAGCACCAAGTACCCTATCCTTATCCCTAATAAACATCGTATAGCCACTCTCCTTAGTAATTACTGCCACAAAGTGTGTAACCATAGTGGTGTTAGTTATGTTGTAAATTACATAACGCAAAGATGGTGGATCCCCAAGATTAGACAGGTAGTAAAGAAAGCCTTAAGGGGATGTATCATCTGCAAGAGATTGCAAGGTACATCATCCCGTGCTGTACAGGCCCCTCCATTGCCGGAGTATAGGGTTCAGGAAGTGAGTCCTTTCCAGGTAACGGGGGTTGACTACACAGGTGCCTTGCCAGTAAAAGAGAAGGGGGGTACTGTAAGTAAACTATATGTAGTCTTATTCACCTGTGCAGCTACTAGAGCGGTCCATGTAGAGACGGTGTCTAACCTCTCCTGCGAATCATTTTTGCATGCGTTCCATAGGTTTAGTAGCAGGAGGGGTTACCCTGAGAATATGATGAGTGATAATGCCACCACATTTGTTAGCGGAGCCAGTACATTACGGGAGTTGATATATGATGCAAGGTTAAAAGGTACTCTAGCCGAATTCAAGTGCGAGTGGCGGTTTATACCGGCCAGGGCGCCATGGTTCGGTGCCATATGGGAACGGGTCATTGGCATCCTAAAGGCTGGCTTGAAGAAGGTACTGGGTCGAGCATTGGTTAACACAGAGGAACTGAATACGGTATTACTGGAGCTCGAGGCCACAGTCAATGATCGCCCGCTTGGCTACACCTACAGTGATCTTGAGGACCCTCTACCCATCACTCCTTCACAACTGGTTCATGTGAGGCGGATCAGAAGCTTTCCAAGGCGAGAAGTCATGGATGAGGATCTCAAGGACACGACGTGGCGTAACAACGATTCCGTCAACCAACGCTTCCAATATGTAACGAAACTCTAACGACCTGTGGAAAAGTTGGAGCACTGATTATTTAATAGCACTCAGGGAGCAACATCGTCACTTAACACCTTACGAGCGGCCTATGCGGTTTATTTATATGTACCGCCCAGCGGGGTGTTTTTAGCCAAAATAGGGCTGTTTACGTGATCATTTTCATGCCTAAATAAGACCCAGAACGTAAAACAAGTACCTATCCCTGAAAGGGCATAAACAGAGCTTTCGAATGACACCATAACGATCCTTTTATGATGGCTAGTTTTCTTGCAATAACCGTGCAACGCGAGTGCAAAAAGCATGTAATTCGGTACTTTCCTCATATAATTCAGTATGTAGCGAGTGAGAGAGGGAGGAGGGAGCTGAGATTCGTGTCAGTAGGTTCGCCGCGGTGGTCTGGAGCAGTCATACGCTCGCTAGTCTCCTGCCACCACTTGTCTCTCTCTCTCAGCAACATTACGTGCTGAAATTGCCACTCGACCTATGTCGAGCGCCGTCACATAGTCCAGCTTTATTTAACTCGACTTATGTGGTGAACCGCTAATTAAGGGTTAATGGTAAAAAGAGGGATAGCATCGCCACAAGTTGGGGACGTCGTTCTAGTACATGATGACGGCCCCCGACTTTTTTGGCCTATAGGTCGGATAATGAAACTTCTTCGTGGTCCTGACCACGAATGTAGGGTAGTTCAGGTAAAAACAGGAGCCGGTTTGACCACCAGACCGGTGGTTAAGCTATACCCACTAGAGCTAGATTTAGAGGTAGTGGATGGCGACAGCAAGCCGAACTCTGATAATATCCTTCCTGCTACTGGAGCGGACCGAGGTGATACCCCTCAGAGGCCGTCATGTCGAGGTGCTTTGGGTTCCTCCCAGTTGTGGCATTCCATGATCGGGACGGGACAATTGTAAATACTTTGTATATAACTGGTGGCGGAGTATGTCGTGAATCCTAGCTGGTATATATACCGTAGTTTGAATTTCCCGGGTTCACGACAGCTGGTTCCTTTTTGTTTATACGCATTACTTTATTTATCTTTGTGGATAAATATTACTGTGGTTGCACCAATTATATCTTAGTTTATTTTCCCTTATTATTTAATCACGGGGGACGCTATAGAACCCTTAAATATATTTATATTGTCACAATAAAAGGGAATCTCAGACACTTCACACAGACTTCGTCCCGCTAACAACAAACCACCAGTTGCTGCCACATAACACCAGAACTTCCCTGATATTTGCCTCCCGACATATCCATCACCTAATCGACACTCTTTGCATCACAGCTAAGTTCCTTTAATACTAGAAGTACTTCATAGATATTACTGGGACTACCACAGATAACCTACACATACATGTTTACAAGTAAGTCAAACGCCGACCCGGTATCATTTTTATAGCCTAGGCCAATTCATCTTCCCAGGTCTAATTATTTAATTTATATCCATTTCTCCTCTACCCCCTAGGAATAATAAACAGGATAATATTACTTCATCCAGTCATTAGTTCATTATAACAATTATTTATTTTATAATACAACGCTACATCGTTCTGCGTTCTTCTAGGAATTTGTTAATTTATTCAGAACTCCTTTTATGCCATCATAAATGGTATTTCATAAGTGCACCTTTGTCTTGTACGTCCCTTCATTATAGCTCCTTTTAGAGCTATAATACAGCGCTACTTCGTTCTGCGTTCTTGGAGGACTTTGCTAATTTATTCAAAACTCTTTTTATGCCATCATAAGTGGTATTTAATAATTGCAACTTTGTTTTGTATTTCCCTTCATTATAGCTCCCTTTAAAGCTATAATACCGCGCTACACCGTTCTGCGTTTCTTAAGTAGTTGGTTAATCTAGTCCAACCTATTCTGAATTATATTTATAATATTCCAACTCATTCACTATATTTACTGTGAATCTGATTTCCTTACTCCGTGTAATTTGACCTCATCTATGATAAAATATTATCTTTCGTGTCTCGTGTGAGAGATTATTCGCAATAACTCTTAGATAGTTAAATTCAGATTTAAACTATCTTTCCCCTTAGCTTTAAGAGAAGTTCATATCTTCTTAACCTGATTTACTATCGCATTAAATACAAATAATATTTACAGCGACATCAGTCCATTTCACCTGTACCCCAAGAGCTGTACCTTTGTGGTCACACCTGACCGCGACCTATTTTGTTTACCCACCACGCGCTACCACGTGTAGCTATCAAACTCGTCTCTGTTGCCAGAATTGGTATTTACTATACCTAACGTAAGACACTTGACCCGCATAATTATTGTCAATGTGGATTGTTAGTGTACAGTATATATTTTCCATAATTGCGTACTTCCTCTCTTCAGTTATTATGTAAGTGACAAACTATATTTCACAAGGGAGTAAAACTTATTCAACTCTCTCCAGTCACATTATATATTAACTTGCTATTCGATATAATAGTGGATTTAATACCCCATAACTTGTATTAAATGTCCATTTAATAAATATGAGTGTAATCTATACTGTGTGTTTATTGTGTTGTTGATTGTCCGAATGAGTAAATACTTATCATATTCATGAAGTTAGAGGTGTTCCTGTCGAGCATATTCCAAATCTAAATATCCGAAACCCGGATTGATAAAGATACAATACAGTACTGAAGCGAGTTTGATTACAACCCATCATAACAGCTTATCTCTCCAAATACTGTGACGTGTATTAACACCTTATGAGCGGGTGGAGGAGTATATTTGATGTGCCGCCCAGCGGGGGGTTTTACCGTAAACGAGCTTGTTTCTGTGCTCGTTTTCATGCATAAACAAGAGCCAGAGCATAATACAAGTATGCATCCCTGAAAGGGCGTTAATTCAGCTTTCCAATGACACCAGAACCATCCTTCTACGATCACTGGTTGTCTTGCAACGATCGTGCAACCGAAGGGCAAAATCGGTAAAATACGGTAATTTTCTTACATTATTACGTGTGAAATGAGTGAGAGAGGGTGGAGTACAAAGGAGTACAGCTCAGTAGCTCCACGGCCACCGTGGTGAGCGGTCATGAGGTAACCTACGCTCCTCCCACTGCTCCGCTCTCTCTCAGAGCACATTACGTCCTCAAAATTGCACTCGACAATAGCCGGACCCCGCCACATAGGCCACATTTATTTCACTCGACAATAGCCGGGCGCCGCCAGTTAAGGGTTAATAAGGTGTTGTCATTTAGTGCAGCAGAAAGGAAGCAACCATCACCCTGCTGTCACTATCTACTGCGATATATATGAAGCACCCAACATCAAATTTCACTCGATCATCTTGGGGCCTCACAAGAATTACAGCTTACAGTCCCGAGGTTTAGACATAGACAAAAAGGAATTATATAACTCCAGATCAGCTAAATATTGGTAAACAATTTTTGTTTATATTAGGTGGTGAAGGAGGTCATTAAAGGGAATGGAAAAGTATGGAATGTTATTCATCCTTTACCAAACGTTATGCATATTTGAACATGATGAACATTATCACAATATGTCTTCATAATTCCCGCATATGTTATAGATATATTTTCATGGTATATTTTGGGTTATTCAAGTCCCTCTTCTCCGATGGATTCTAATATGAACAATAACATGTGCTTGGTCAGTACATACTGCATTGAATATCATAGGGGAATGGTGAGACAGATTGTTATCCTTTTCAATCAGATGTTGCCATATTTTCATTGTACCTCACCCCAGATAATTATATTAAGAGTGTGAAGCACTGTGCACTACCTGTCATAGTTAAAAGGATAATGTAGATAGCGTTAGTCTTCTGATTACTAGAGATCCTCTTCTAAGCCGAGTGAAGTTGCCTTCAGGTTGAAATATTTAAGAAAAGAAAGCATTTTATTATACCTTAAGTACTTGTATTTATATATTGAAAGACAAAATTACAAATCCGTGTATAAGTTTGAGTTTGTTACAGATAAAATGGCAATCAGACAGTTAGATAAACATATACCATATGATCAAATCATTTCCACACAACTATCTCTTACTGAGATAATTGTTCCTCCCAATTTAATATGCTCATTATCTTGTAAATCGGTCTCTTTTTATACTAATAATGTCGAAAGTCATGGTTAAGCCTGATAATGCTGCTTACGAAATATTATAATTTACTCATTCTGTGTTTTGCAATTCTTCTATCTCTATTTGTGTGACTTTTACATTCCAAGAACTCTATATTTATAGTCAGATTTATATCAACATATGAAGTCGTTAGTGTTGGTCTTTTGAGGTTTCACCATCGAATTCTATTTTCCTAAGCCACTACCTTTTCAAAAGATTTAGAAAATGTCATATTTCATGCTATGCTGATATCCAAATATATACGCGGATGACTAGGGGTGTGTCAGTTGCTCTAATTAAATTGGTGTTTGAAGCATGTAGTATTCCTAGCCTACGGCGATGTTTCTCGTAGAAGGAATTAAAAAGGCATCATCTTGCAGCCCCAGTGTCTATGAGGAGACGGACTGCAATACCTTCAAATTTTGCAAGGTGATTGCAAGGTGATTGGTGGTTGTTTTGAAAACACAGACTCCCCTGCCGAGGCCATAATGGGCGGGGGAGGCTTTAAAAACCCTGAGGAAGGTCTTCCATCTCCTCTACTTCTTCTTCTTCTTCCTCTGCTGCCTGGATTTAATCCAGTTCAGGGGGAAAATACTCGTTGTCTGGTAGTCTTCCTGTAACTCTAGATCACGGGTCTGCTCTTCGGCTGCGAGGACTCGGTTTGCTGAGCCCCTTCGTTTGACTTGGACCCGAATATTGTGTATGGGACATGAAGAGTTGCAGGCTTTAAAGTCAAACGGATTTATTGTGACAACATGACTATCATGGCTTCGTTGTGGAGGCATGTGGCGTTAGGGACTTCGGTTATTGTAGTTGTTATATGGGTAGCGTCGATCAGAATGATTATGACTTGGGTAGATCCGCTGATTTGGTTGTGGGCGGCCTGATGAGAAAGACTGTGGGCGGCCATGTAGTGTATACTGCGGTCTTGCTCCATAATGTTGGTATTGTTCTGGTTTCCTGCCTCCTTGAGGGTGTGTGGGGAATCGCCCCCACTGTGGAGGTTTTAGGCCGAATGGCCAACAGCTTCCTGATGGTGATAATATCCCAGGCATAACCGACGGGATCATGTATGGTAAAATGTTCTTTAACATAATACTTGTAGTTGTTGTTGCTCAGGAGTTTGTAGAGGATAAGGGGCTTTTACCTACTGGGTCACTAATCACAGAGTGACGTCCAGATCTCCTTCAAACTTTATCTCGTCGATTTTATTTAAGGCAACGATGGGGCCTAGTGAAGGTTGCACAGCATTAATTACAATAGTCCGGAATTGATCCCAAGTTAACTCTGGGGTCACTTGTCCATCTACCAGGGACACGGCTTTTCCCAGGTGAGTTAGCAGCACGGCGATCTTTTTGTGATCGGTCTGATATTCCAGGCTGAGCACTGGACTTACCATATCTAGATAGGTGCAAATATCATAAGTTTCCGCCTCATACTTTGGTATGGGGATGTGAGAGCGCATAGCCATGATGACGTATGTGATAGAATGTTCTATTCCCTTTTGATTTTTGTGTCAAACGACTTCTTCCCGAATCAAGAACCACCGTCTGTCGCCAATGTTATACCAGGTTTTTACTGGGGTTGATTAGATAAATTAGGTAGGTTCTACATGACTGGAGAAGCTGAATTCGTTTCAACACATGCACAGAAGGTAATAGAGGATAATAATAAGAAAAACGTACATTTATATTATTGTATTCACTACACATAGATATTGTATTAAAATGGTAGATAATGGTATATGTATATACAAGACGCACAAACGAGGTTCCACAATATTCGATAACTCTTAAGACTTGGCTTGTATAATATAGTTTAGTACTCCCTGCAATCGAGGTATGACACTTGTGCTTTTTTAGATCACGAGACACAGGTGTATTTACTAAGTATTTTCTTTATAGCTGGTTATCACTAGTATTTATAATACTTTGCTTTGTATGAATAATTATAACTTTAAACTAAGTACATCTCTAAAATAAGTGGGCATCACTAGTACTTCAACTGCGTTTCAAATAGCATAATAACAATATTAAATAAGTAACTCCAGTACTTCCTTGTATATAAGGCTCGTCACTGGTACTTTTACTCTTTCACTATATGATATATCCCGCATCAACACTAAGTACTTCTATTAATAAATGATTATCACTAGTACTTCTTAAGCATTTTCATAAGCATATCAATATTATATAAAGATTGCATGTAGTACTTCCTTTTATCAATAAGGTGTATCACTACTTTTTAAGGGGTTTCACTGTATATTATATGAAATAGCACTCTGTAGTCTTCTGGTGAGAATCTGGGCGGTGGTGGTGGTCCTGACATGGCTGGGTGACAGTGGATGAAGACTCGAAATCTTGGGTGTTTGGCCTTAAGTAATGCGTACAATATGCCAATGCATCTGTACAGTATTATCGAGCTAACGTAGGAGAGAACTCACTAACTACTCTGACCGTTATAAGAGTTTTGATGCAGACCTTCCAGTACTCTTGGGTGTTGGGCCTTGAATGTCATGTGCAATATGCCAGTGCATTTGCAGCATGTCATCGAACTAACATAAGAGGGTTGTGCAACGTCTCTTAACTGTTCTGACAGTTATAAGTCTTTCAGTGACTGAGCCGATGAGTTCATTTTGGGCCTTTTCCGATATCGTATCCCAGAACCAGTGCCTGTAATTCTGTATCGGATGGACTCTATTGCAGAGTGCCGTTATGCAGAGTTGCTACGGTATCGCAGAGCCCTTGTCTTACAAGAGTCCAGCCAGTGCGTGAACTTTTAATAAGACGTGGGTGGTTTGTTGCTAATTGAGCACTTGACAAGTCAGCATTCTTTATTAATAACAACGCCGGTATCGAGGCAGAGGAACGGATATTAGGTGGCCTCCAGTGAGGTCTAATAACAAATTCCTTTGATGACCCAAGATGTTAAATAAGATTGAAAGCAAGGCTTTACCACTAGTGCAGTCAGGGTTTTACTTCAATATTAAAAGGGGACAAAATCTTCCAGCTATTAGGTACCTTCCAGTGAGAGGTATCTAAGAGCTGTCCAACTGTGATTATCTTCACTTTGCCTGTGATGGTCATACCTTTGTCTGTGTTCTTTGTGACGGTCCATCTTGGGTTAATAAAGGCACATGTGTGGGGGGGAACTCATGGGGTGTTCGGGGTACTCCCTCCTGGCCTTATGGTCACGGTGTTGACGGTGGCTTGGAGGAAGAATGGCGCGTGGAGGTATGGTGTTTATGGAGCCGTTTTGTTGGCTTCCTTTCCTTGGCAGCTTTTCTTCTCCGGTGGGCATCAGGATTGTTGATTGTGATGGTGAGATTATTTCCGGATGTTGGAGGGAGTGCAACATCAGTTGCAGTTACTCGGGCACATCTTGGTGGGGTGGTGGTTACTTCCTTCTGTCTCGGAGGCACGGGAAAAGTGCTTGGTGGTGGTGAAGGCGTGGTGCTGACTTTCTCCCGTATTTTGCCAAGATATTTTTGCATTAGACTGAGAGAAATATAATGGAGTGTATGCTTCCATGCTCGAGGGGATTACCTTGTTATTGCGCTCAGCCCACTCCTAGAGTCCCTGACCATGAGATATCAAAGCAGTAGTGCGGAACAAACTTCCAGTCAGCAGCGCCAAAGTGCCACAAGTGCCGACGGCTGGGAGGATCGGATGGCCATACTGGAGGATAGAAGGAAAGAAGAGGTTTACAGCGTAAGTAGAAGGATTAGAGGGTAGAAATAAGGTAAGAATGTTGGGCCGATCTCCAGGGTAGTCAGGCATATGAGTAGGTTGCTGAGCTAACTGCTTTTGGTCACTTAGGATAGAAAACATGTATGTTTGTTCACCAAGTTGGTCAGTGAAATAAGAGGAGAGCCATTGGGGGTGGTTATCATTGAAATATCCTAAGATGGAGATTTCTGCGGAGTTAGATAGAAGTTAGATAGTCAAAGAATTTTAGATAGTCAGGAGAACAGTGCACAAATATTTAGCTTGAGAGTAGGCTAACAAGAAAGCTTAAGCCAGAGAATTGAGAATTTAGAAGAATCAAAGTTGGGAACACGAGAGAAAGCAAGATTGTTGCGCATATATATTCAACATTCACCTTTGGCTTGAAACTGAGAATAAAACGAGTAGGAGGATACAGAGAAGGGTTTTCTTTGAGTAGTTATAGACAACTTGATTTTGGTGAGAAATAGAAGATCAGAGTTGGTAGAGGAGAGGTGGTTTTCCACAATGTGGAAGTAAGAGGAAAGGCCACGAATGTTGCAAAAATAGATAGTACAAGTAGAAGGTAGTGGCTCAGAGCATATCCATGGTACAACAGGGGCCAAACCACTGGAGTCATTTATGTTACCCCTGTGGACTCCGTGGGGAGTCGTTGATCACTCATTCATTTAATTTAGGAAATTTTGAAAAGGCACTGTAGTATTTAAGGTGTTTATAATATAGTGTGCTCAAAGAGAGAGAATGTGTTTTGGAGAGCAAACTGGGGTTGCCCTTTATTTTGGTGAGGCATGGAAAGGATCAGGAAAGGAGGCCAGGTGGTTAAACAGGAGTTACAGTTACCTCAAACATCCACCTGTAACACTCCCCTGGAGTACTGCCCTGTTCGGCTGTTGCCTATAGCCTCCTCCTACATATTTCTATTTTAGAATCATAATTCAGTTTAAATTTCTTTAATTTAATATTTTTACTTCCAACTATACAGGAATACAAATGGTTTTCATTTATTCTAAATAATAAGTATGAAGTGCAGTATATAGTTTTTACAATAGTCTCCCCTTTCAGTTGTCTAATTTTTGAATAGTTTAATTTTGTTCCGTTTTTCGCCGCTCTGAGTGATTTTATCTGTCCCTCTGACGTCACCAGAATCCTGTCTCCTGGCCGCTGGTCACACCCACAGTGCGCGGTAGTGTTTGGTCTAGGACTCTAGATCAAACACTACCAATCACGGGATGCTGTATGCTTCTGTATGGTAATGTTTGGTTATGTATGGTAATCTTTGGTAATTTAAGCTTCCCTGTGCGTTTGAAAAACGTGCTTAGAATGTTTCTGCTACAGAATATTTTGCTTATGTTGACTCAATCCTAGACCGAATTTTGTTTTCACCAATTCATTATGCAAGTGTCGAGAACAAATTAACCATTATTATATCGTCGGTACCTCTCCCTTACTGCGCACATATTCCCCTGGTTGAGTAGGAGGTGGGACCGTGGGAGCGTCCTGTTGAGAGGGTCCGTCACTTCTGTTTTTGCCGTCTACCAGTGCACAGGTCTTGCCCATCTTCTTTCCTCTCCTTACCTAATTTTACCGTTAATACTCAACCATTGAGCTGTAATCTTGCATATGTTAGGCTTGCATGGGTACTAGTTGCGTTAAGCTGTTGCTTTCGCATTTGCTTTGGATATTTTAGTTACGTTTTCACTGCGACTTTTGTGGATGTGACATGGGGGTGGGCAGTGTTAGCAAGCAATCTTCAATTGGTTGAGTACACTGGAGTGAACTCTAACGTATCGTCGTGTAGGTTGATGTTTAGAATGTTCATATATTTTATGTGCTTAGTTACTCCTTTCGCTGCTCACCATAGAGAGAGACTTGCCTAGGTAGGGTTATCCAAAGTATATACACACTAACAAGTAGACCCACCAGATACTCAAATTTCTGTTAGCTCGCCGAAATGTGTTAGTCTTGTAAAATCGTGACATCACGCATGGGATTGTAGGCTAGATGTTGACAACATGGGAGAATGTCATTCCACTTTGTTTTTCCATTATTAACTCATACTGGTAGAAGCTTTGCATATTTTATGGCTAGAAATTCAAGAAAGCACTATATTAAGAACAAGTAGAATATGAACGAAAATCAATCAAGTCAATAATTTGGTAATGATATTAGATATAAATATGCAGACGAAGGAAGCTCATGCCCTGCATATGCTATATAGTACTATATTCACGCACAATTACAGGTATATGTCGATGTATGTTTACTGTATGTCTTGAATTAGGTTTGGTTACGTTGGTTGGGATAGTTTTTATCATCAAAGTATTTTAAATGCATCAAAATAGAATCGTGATTCGGTGTAAATGTCAGGGCATAGCGGCTGCGGCCATGCCTTCCCCGCAGACGAAAGCACAGTTGTCATAGCGAACTCTCTTATAGAGAGCATTTAATATATTACCCAGGTTTATTATTGTATACTGGCGAAAGTTATAATAATTAAAGCAGACAAAAGCTGGACATTTTTTTGGTACTCATGATAGTGGTGAAAAAGAAAACAAACTAAAGAATATGTCAGTCATAATAATGGGGTTCGTGTGTGTCTGTGTTCCCGAGTGGCTTTACACGGTGTTGCCATATTTCAAAGTATCTTTGTTTTCTTGTTCTTTTTTCAATCGTGCAGTACCTACAGTACAATCACACTGCATGTACCCGGGGTATGTTGTGGTGACTACATTAAAAGGCAGTTTATACTGTTCAGGCAATCATGTGTTAGTGGGAGAAGGTTAACGGGAAAATAATAATGAACACACTTAAATTATCGTATGCGTCAGCTGTCCTAGTGTGCGCCGCCCTCGACCACCACATAGCCTATATTCCGCGTATATTTCACTATCTTATGACACAGTAAACACTCCCATGACCAATATATCGCAACATTAACCCATTATTAAGACAATTCACCATAATCCTCATTATGGAACACAATAGGTTAGCATAATGAGTTGATGACTGGCCAATACTGCATGCAGACAGTAGGCTATGCAGAGACCTTGGCTATGATATTCATACAACGATTTTATCCCGAAAATGATATAATAATGACTCCTTAAAGTGGTGACAAGCTCACAAGATACTGTCATTAGACTTAATCACAACTAAATATAGTATACTCCAATGAAAGACATGTTATTCAGCTTTTCAAAGCTACACATCCTTAGATTCTTCAGGTTTGTATATGAAATATGGTCCTACTGTCCCAGGCGTGACGTCACACTGGATGTCGGAGGTTCCAATATTACTTCGGTGAGTTAACTTCTTGTATGTATATAAACTTTGGGGTTATCCTCCTGAGCTTGTGTAGGGAAGTCTTGGGCATTTCAGATGATACTGTCGCCGCATTTTCCCTCCCCATTAGTTTTTGTGTCGGCCTTTTTGCAGTACCGTAGGTTTATTACTCTCCTACATGGTGCGTACCGTTTGGTGATTGTAGAATGTACTATTGTGTGACATAACTCCTCTTTCTTGTGTTGGCCGCTTCGCAGTATCAGCGGGGAGAGTTCCTGTTTTCTTGAATTGTTTTTAATGCGCCGATGTCCACCAGAGATGATGGTGTTTGACAAGGTTGCATTTTGCAATGACTATTATGTGAAGGTTTAAGCTGACTTATTATTTTGCATTAGAGTAGCCTACAATAAGTTACATGATTATATATATATATATATATATATATATATATATACGTCCTTGTATTGAGTATTGTTCACATGTGTGGGGAGGATCCTCTCACACAGCACTCCTAGACAAAGTAGAAAGGAAGGCCTTTTGTGTCATTAATTCCCGTCCACTCAACCACTCTGCAATCTCTTTCTCTTCGCCGCAATGTTGCATCTCTCTCGCTATTCTATCGCTACTACAATAATCAGTGTTCCTCAGAGCTCTCTCAGTGTATACCACCTCATTTACGTAGGGTAAAGAATACCGGTCTTACAACACAATCCCACCCCTACTCTGTACAACTTTCCAACTCCAAACAATACTCCCAATCTTTCTTTGTTTTAACAGCTGAGCTCTGAAAGTCTCTCCCTGAATCCATCTTTCCCTCGTCGTATGACTTAAATTGCTTCAAACTATGTGTGTCCAGATATTTTGGCTCAAACATTCCTTGATTTGGGCCCTGTCACTCTTTCAACTCTGGGGAAGGAACTCGTCACAGGAAGTTCTGCCTTTTGTCTTCCTCATCCACATAGCAAAAACAAAAAACTTGTAAAACTATTTAACTCGATAATTGTGGATCACTTATTTTTCATAATGTTGCATCAGTATATCATAATTGTTCCTGCCATTAGGGTAAATAAATAACTGACCACTGGCTTAGCATTGGTCATTCAGAAATACAGTGACAGAGGCTGGATATTCACTAACGTCATTCCAACCCCGCTCTCCATTTTGTTCTCCTCTAGGAATCCATCCTCATCCTTTCTTTCCCAATCACAAACGACCAACTAAGGATCAGTAGTTATGTTGTTTGATTTACTTTTTAATCCTCTGTAAAGTCTCTCACAATGTTTCCCACACATCTCTGTAAAGTCTCTCACAATGATTCCCACACATCTCTTACACTTACCTTTATCCACATCTCGTTTCCCACGGAACTAATACATCTTGCTTCTCACTCATTTAAAGTTAACCATGTATCCCTCTCACATTACTACCTAGTTATCCCTCTCATTTTACTTCGGAATAATTTGTCTAGCCTTACATCCCATATTTTATCCCTTTCATCTTGCTTGTCACCCATCTTGTATCACTTCTTAGTCATAGATTTCGGCCTGCTTCCCACTCATCTCCCCCCAATGGTGAGCCACCTTTTGCGCCGTGGTGGGGCTTGAAGTATGGCCGGTGGTCCGCCCCAATTTAGGTGGCCTGCCTACCTTTTTAGGATTCGGGTTCCATCGGCCTCATGAAATTAGTACTCCTTCTTCATCACTAGGAAGAATGGGGCCTTTAATGTATATCGTACTTCTCAGCCTTACTGTTGCTGACCTGGCATGTGTTCGAGTTATGTTATGGCATTAAATTAGTTTTGTTGGAGGGAGTTTGTGGGTGGCTATTACTTACTCCCTTTATGCCAAGCTGGGTGTTGTGCTGAATTCGACTGACGGAGGCACTATCAAGACACCTTTTTTTCCCTAGCGTATACTCTGGCTGTATCTCTTGGGCTGTATATTGTCCCCTAATTGTGATTGTATGGTGGATAAGAAGACAGCTGGGTTGAATTTTTCCGCACATATCTATGGCAGCTTCCATGGCCTTACCTGTTGCCCTTTATGGCGATTTTTCGGTTATCTCTCCTGACCCTCCCTCTACTCTTGTGGTAACACAAGAGCCTTTCCTGGCACCCAATAGGCATAAATAACCGTCCAGTGGGTCTCATCACCGTCTGTCAAGAGCCCTAGCGTATATAAATTAGCCGACTGTTACTGAATTCTTTGTGAAGTAGGTAGTTTTCTGTGCTCCTGAAGGTGGGGACCTCAGGAAGCATGATATATTTTCGACTCACAGAGACTTTATCACAGCCTGTGGTGCAGCAACTAAAGTAGTTCCCCAGGCAGATGGTACCTTAATGGTTGAGCTATCAAATAGCGTTCATAGTTCTAAGCTTATGTCATTATCCTCTCTTTCAGGCCAGGCAGTTACATGTTCATCTCATGCTACTACACTCAGACAATGCACCTGAGTTCGTGGGACAAGTGTGGCATGAGTTATCCAATTTGTATGGGTGTAAGATATCTCACTCATTGCCATACTGTCCTAAAAAGGAATTCCAACTGCGAATGTAGTCATCGCAGACTAGCTAATCAATTACGAACCAAATTGATAGCCCTAATCACAGATGATTGGCCTGCACAAGTGAAGATTATCCAATGAGGTATGAACACATGCCCACACAACGACGGAATTACACCCCACAAACGTGTGTTTGGCGAAGCCCCTCTCTTAATCCCTCACTCCCATTTGGCTACCACTCCAGCTAAAACAAACGACAAAAACAACTCACTACAACATCTAACCAACAGACTCCATCAACTGAAGTACTGCCAAGCCCTGAAACATGACAAACTTCCACCTGACAGCCCCTATACACCAGGCGAAAAAGTCATAGTGATTCAAACATTGTGCTTTCATTTTCACCAATTCATCCTTCTACTGCCTCCACCACTACAACCTCCAACCCAACAACATTACCCCCACCTTTTATAAAATCCACCACACCACCTCACATGTCTGCCACTTCTGCAACTGCATCACGTAATGTGCAAACGACTACCAATGTATCTTAAAACACCACCATCAGCACCAATACTTAATCATTCCAGTTGCACCTCACATCCCCCATACCACTATATACCACCACCCTTTCGAAAACATTCTACTGCAACCAAGAAAACATCAGTCGCTGCAAAAAACAAAACAAAAAAAGATTACTTGACCAGGCGCTGATTACCTAGCGAATACAAACACAACATCCAGACCTCAAAGTACAAAAAAAGGACCCCCATCAGCACCTGGTACATCCGTGTCCGTTTATCTCAATAATCTGGCCCCCAGTCAGGTCAGGGATCACCATTCGTCTGCCTGCCACCACCGTCTCCATATTTCCTACCCGCATCTCTTTATGCTATCATAAAGAATTTCAGTTGTGCAGACCACCACAAATACTGCCACAAAAGGACATAAAGAGCTCCACGAGTGACTATTTGCATGCCCATTACGTGCGCAGATGCCCCCGCACCAGGCTACATCAATCAACCATGCCGCCGAAAACAGACGAGGCAACAACAACAAATCGTGCCCTACTACCCACACATAGCAGAATCCAAATTATACAGAAATACGACAGATTATGTCAATCAACATGGCAGCAGTAATTTTGCTAAGTTCGATACTAGCTCGTCCAGGTCTAAAGACCGGTCCATTCCTATGTACAATACTGAGAAAACTAGGTTCGGCACTAGCCGATCAGGTCTAAAGATTGAAATTCCCAAGTGTTATGGTAAAACTGCTAGGTACGAAAATAATTCACCAGGTCCAAAGACTGAATATACCTAGTAGTCTGGTCAAGCTGCTAGTTTTAAGAATAGGAATCAGGTCCTAAAACTGTATCATTGTGTACGACACCAACGAAAGTGCAACCTAACCTAATAGTGAGGCTCGATGCTCAACACCAAACACCTCCAATTAAATTAGTGAAAGCATATATGTGATCCACCAGGATTCGAACCCGTTGAGCAGTGAATAACTTGACGTTAATTCAATATAAAATAAGATATAAATCTAAATCAATTCATAGAGTTACAATAATGAATATAAATTCAGTGAGCAAGTGATAAATTATATTAGCCTGTGTGTAGGGTTGAAAATCTCGCCGTGGAGAAGTTAACGCGACGTGATATTGACAGGAGTTTATATTCAACTCAAAAGAAGGCTTGAACTGAGTTTGAAGTCAGGAAGCACAAACATTACAATAGTCGAACTAAGAGACTGATAAATACACACTCTCTGTGAACACTTATACATGCAATCGCGTACCCAGCTAATAACAACATAATTATAGAATAAGATCTGATAGTGTTCACTGGTATTTACGTATAGCGTGCATTTATATTTCCCGAACGAATATATTCAGTATATAATTCTTATACGGAATATAGGAAACTATATCCCAAGAAATATAGATATATTAATCCCACGTATAGAATTTGTTATGTTCTCTTAACACGAGTGACGATTGCTAGAAGGAGAGAATTAATAATCTCTTAAGATGACGTTAATTTGAACACTTAGCATATCATATATAACCTTTGCAATAATCATCAAAATATAGTATCGAACAAGAGGCACTTAATTTAGTTGAAGTATAGAAGTAGGAGCCCATGAGAGATCTGGTCACACGTGGCGAATGAGTACGTTGTCCACTTCCTGTTGACACCAGGGGGACGTCTTCCTCACACGCACTAACTAGAATGGTCACTTCTAGCTCGCCTACAATACTTCTTCTTGGTCACTTCACACACACAGCAGCTTGTAGATAATTTTGAAGGAGATTTAGGCTAACCCCTACGGAAGTATATTCCGAGTTGATTACCAGCTATTAAGCACGTTCGCCCCGAGAGGAGATGTACCCGAAAGTGGAATGAACTTTGCCTACCAAATTCTTGGTTCGGGCTGGTAATATTCTGTTTTTAATTTGGTGTCTGGGTAGTGCGTTTCGGAACATGAGAGGCATTTGAGATATAGTTTTGGATTATTTTTGCGGTTATTAACCCTTAACCGACGGTGACCATCATATGACGGGAGAGAGAATATTGGCCACCCCTGCGGTGCCCTTCATATGAAGGGATCCATTTTGAGTACGTTATGAGCTCTGAGAGAGAGTCAGCCCATTGGGAGGATGATAGGTGGACTCTGAGCACTCTGCACCACCACTGGGCCGTGTCTGAGACCACCGCCGTCTCCCCACCATTGCCCGTCCTTGCGAGACAAGGAAAAAACTACAGAAATTACCTTATTTTAGGGTATTTTTACCTCCGGTTACGCGATCGTTACAAGATAACCCGTGGTCGTACAAGGATAATTCAGGTGTCATTGGAAAGCTCTATTATTGCCCTTTCACGGATATATAATTGTATTACGCTCTGGCTCTTGTTTATGCACAAAAAAGAGCATGGAATGAAGTTCGTTTTTGGTAAATATACCTGCCCATCAGCAAGGTCATGTCAACAAACATGCCCGTCCTTAAGGGGTTAAGGTTCTTATAATTACAATACATATAGGGTTACATAGGTAATTACATTCTTTATTTATTAATATTAAAGGTATGGATGAGAAAGCTTTGATGTATGGATGATAATTGGTTTACAGTTTTGGAGGTTCATAAACATTTAGTATGTTATATGTAATGCCTTTATTGTGAGGGCGAATAAGGATATTTTTATTGTTGATTCCCGTAGTTGTTGTAGTTGTAGTTATCTCCTTCTGGGTGGATATGTGGAAATTGAGGAGGTTGATGTCTTAATTGCATAAACATTGCCTCGTCGTAGTCCAGGTCTGGTTCGGGTAGGGAATTCTCACCTCTGGTGGGGAGCGGCCATTTTTTATGTTGCGGTTGGTGGGGATTAGCGCGATGGAGCAGCACGTTTTGGCCTACACAGGTAGTGGGGCCTTGTTTACCTTTTTGCTAGTGTAGGGGAAACTTCTTTATTCCTTTCTTCTGGTGGTGGGGGAACTTATTCATTTCTTTTCTCCTGCATATGGAGGCAATTCTGCATGGTGATGTTGGTGGCTCATTGACATACGAAAGCAGGTTCTGGGGACTTCTTGGCTCATCTTCTTCCAACCCCGTCATCTCACCATCGTCGTCCATAAAAAAATCTCGTCCTCGAGCTTGGAGTAAGTAGGTCCGGTGCGTTTTAGTGCGGACATATGGTGTGAGGCCCTTCAGGAAAGGGCACCACACTATTGCTGCGATGTTGTTGGGGGCATCATGCTCGTAGACGACTGTGAGATGGAGAGGAATGGTGGATTTGTTGGTGAGATGTACCAACTGAGACGGGGTATGAATTTCGGTGTCCTGGTGGTCCTTTGATATGGAGAGTCTATTTATTTTAATGGTCGTTGTTGGTTGGGCAGGTTCAGGACTAGGTTTTGTTAGTGGGTTGGGTTCAGGACTAAGACTGACTGTGGAGGGTGATTTGGAGCTGTCGGTGCCCTCCCGTACAGAGGGGAGGAGCTTGGAGGATGTAGGGTCACTAGGTTGACCAGCTGGAGGTATGACAGGATGGGTGTTTGCTGATTGAAGGTGTGAAGGCGTGGTTGGCAGGTTGGCTGTGGTGGTGGTGGTGGTAGAGGTGGCAGGCGTGGATGGGGTGACAGGTGAGGCTGGGGTGACAGGTGAGGCAGGAGTGACAGGTGCCTGGTGGGTGAGGCTTTGTCCGGCAGGTTAGGTTTGGGTGGTGGTAGAGGTCTTCCTTCGGATTTTTGGTTTGAAGGTTTGTGGAGCCCACCATTTGCTATGTACCACACGTCGGCCAGATCGTCTGCATGGAGGCTGTAAAATAGGTGAAGTTAAGGAGGGTGAAGGGTTCACCTTTGTTTGTTGGGAGTGTGAAGTTGGGGGTTTGGGAGGGTCATCTGATTTGGATGGTGAGATAAGTTTTGTTGTAATGTTTAACCCTTGTCTAGCGGGAGTGGACTTAAGTCGGGCTAGAGAACCAAGGACTATGTGGCGGGGCCCGACTTAAGTCTGTGTGCAACTTTTGAGCAATAATGGCTCTGAGAGAGAGACGGGCGATGGGAGGAGCGTAGGTCGGCTCATGACCGCTCGGCACAGGTCCCGCGCGACTACTGACGTCTACTTCACACACACCCACACTCACTACCTCGCTACACAGGGAATTATGTAAGGAAATTACCGTATTTTAGGGATTTTCCCTTCGTCTTGCACGATCGTTGCAAGAGAACGCGTGGTCGTAGAAGGATGGTTCTGGTGTCATTCGAAAGCTCATTTAACGCCCTTTCAGGGATACATAATTGTATTACGCTCTGGCTCTTGTTTATGCATGAAAAAGAGCACGGAAACAAGGTCGTTTAGGGTAAAACCACCCGCTTGGCGGGTAGTAGAAGTTGTGGTAGTAGAAGACGATGTGGTTGGGACTGACTTTGGGTGTTTCGTCAAGCTGAAGATCTTGCAGGTATTGTAGTTGTCGTAGTCGGTTCTTCAAGTGACCTAGGGATTGATCGAAGTTGGACAAAGGCTCGTATGGGGCAAACAGGTGACGTAGGGGAAGGAGAAGGGGGGGTACCCCAAAGACTCGTTCATGTGGGGAAAGTCTGTCTTGTCAAGGGCAAGTATTGATTCCCCATTGTACTACTTTGACTTACCTAGGCCAGTCGGTGGTGTTCATCTGTTGCAATCGAGTCCTTATCTGATTAGTAATGGTACGGTGGCTTCTTTCGCAGATGGAGTTGCCTTGGAGCCAATAAGGAGAGGAATCACTGATCTTGAACCTGCACATTTGGGAGATTTGAGTCCAGATGTGTCCTGTGAACTCAGGGCCGTTATCTGAGTGAATGGTTTCAGGAAAACCAAAATATGGAAATACGTGCTGTATCATGGCTTCTGCTACTGAAAAAGCAGTGTGGTCTTTTGCAGGGTAGGCTATTGCATATTTAGAATAGGTATCTACAAAGGTGATGATGTATTTAAAACCTTTGACACCTTCCATGGGTCCCATGATGTCAATGGCCAGTAATTGCCATGGTTTTGAGGCTACTAGTTTACCTGAAGGTCCTGGGGTGTGTGTTTGATCTTTACCTAGGGCACACGCTCGACATGCTTCAGTGACTTTCTTGGCAGTGATGTAGCTTGAAGGTGTCCAGTAAACTTGCAGAAAAGTCGATTTTTTTTTTTTTTTTTTGAGCTAAATGAATGCCATTATGTGAATGCAGGATTGCCTGGTTGGTAGAGCGGCGCTGGGGCTGATGACAATTTTACCGTCTGGGGTGTATAGATTATCTTCCTTTCTTTGGAGTTTTGAGAAAAGGTGCCTGGGTATCCAATCAGGTTTTTGCTGTCGTTGAAATAGTTAGAGGTGTTGTTGATCTTGATCTGTAGAATCTTGATGGTGAATGGCTAGAATGGGGCTGGGTTAATTTTCTGTGGTGGGGCTAGTGATTGTTGGATTTAGAGGAAGCCTGGAGAGAGCATCAGCATTTGTGTGTAGTTTTCCAGGTCTGTAGGTTATCCCAAAGTTAAACTCTTCAAGGGACTCCCACCATCTGACTGTTAAGGCATTTTTTGTGTATGATTTTCGTAGCCATTGGAGCCATTGGAGTGTTCGGCTGGCGCATGCAATAATATGCTCGCGTCTGTCTCTGGTTTGGCCGAAAACTGCTCTAATACCGAATTGTGATACATCGGTATAAAGACAGAAGGGCTTGTTGTAGTCAGGTAATGAAACAACTGGGGAAGCTATTAAGATATCTTTAAGGGAGTTGAAGACTTGAATGCGTTGAGTTGTCCACAGGAATGGTTCTTCTTTTCTAGTTAAATCGTGAAGGGGTTTGGCAATAGTGGCAAAGTTTTTTACGAAGCGACGATAGTAAGAGGCTAATCCTAAAAATGCTCTGACTCCTTTGACATTGGTGGGAGGGGTTATGGCACTTATTGCTTTAAGTTTTTCTGGATCTAGGCAGATTCCTTCTTCGGAGACTATGTGGCCGAGGAATTGTACTTCTTTCTGTGCTAAAGTGCACTTGGAGGGCTTGAGTTTTAACTTGGCTTCTTGGATCCGTTGGAACACTTAGCGAAGGCGTTGGATGTGTTCGGCCCAGGTTTTACCAAAAACAATGATGTCATCTTGGTATGCTAACAAGGTTTCCCAGGTTAATCCTTGCAATACAGATTCCATGAGTCTAGAGAAGGTGGTAGGACCGTTACAGAAGCCAAAAGGCAGTACGGTAAACTCATAGAGTCTCCCTTGATTGGTGGCGAAAGCCGTTTTCTGTTGGTGTTCCGGAAGTACGGGCACTTGCCAATATCCGGGTTGAAGATCTAGGATGGTCAACCATTTTGCGCCAAGTAAAGAGTCTAATGAATCGTCAATGCGAGGTAGTGGGGCCGCGTCTTTGATGGTTACATCATTTAACTGTCTTCGTGGTGCAATGCATAAGTGTGTTGATTTTTGGTGTGAGCATCCTAGGTTCGAATCCCCGGACTGCCACATGTGTTTGTTAATTTCATTAATCGAGTTTAGGAGTAAAGTTGGTTGGTGGAGAGAACATAATAATCTATACAGCATGTAGTAGAGCCGTTTTTTTCTGACTAATACTACGGGTGAGGACCAAGTGCTGGTGGATGCTTTAATTACTCCTGTTTCTAGCATTTCTTTTACTTGAAATTCTTCCTCTTGTCTCTGGATAGGATTTTTTCTGCGAATAGGCTGTCTAATGGGCTGTCCTACAGTATGAATTTGGTGGTGAAGCACGTTGGTTTTTCCTACGTCTCGGCTGGATGTGGCGAAGATGTCTTGAAAGGAAGTCATCAAGTCTCGTAGGTCAGGTTGTTGTTGAGGAGTTATATGTGATGGAATGTCAGGAAATTTAGGAAGGGGGGAGGTTTCTTGATCATTAGGTAAGGATAGTTCCTCTTCATGATTTTCTAGCTCTCCAATAGCTAATCCTATTGGTAACGTAAGAGGTTGAGCAGAGATATTCGCAATTTTGATGCAATTAAGTTTATTAGGGATAATGGCTGGAGCTGTCAGGCAATTTCTATCAAAAGGGCTTTGGAGGTTCGGGGTGATGATGATGTCACCAGATAACGTAGGTAGGATAGGTATCCACTGTTCGTGGTGAGGGGGTAGCGTAACAGATTTTGAAGTGACAGCTTGAGTAGTTTTTATGGTGCGGATGGCCTGTTTGGGTTTACTCATGATTGATATCTGAAGTTACGTCTTGTTCTATGTTAGTCTTGGGGCTTGGGGTTAATGGCTGATTTGACGTTAGACTTGTGGGTTTTTTTTTGGTTTGGTTTGGTTGGAGGGAAATTTTTTATGACTCTTTGTTTACAGTCAATGGAGGCATGAAGGGAAGTAAGTAGGTCAAAACCTAAGTATCTATCGTACTTGGTTTCTTGGAAGGAAATTATCATAAAAGAATTATGTTCTCCGTGATCATGAATGGGGGTGCTAAGATAAAGCGAAGTAGTTTCACCACAGTTTGGAATGATGCCATCATTTGCTTCTATTACAATTATGGTGGAGGGTTGGAGGGGGCCAAAAGAGGTTTGATTTTGTTTGAAGGAAGAAGAGAAGAGACAGGAACGGGAAGCTCCTGTGTCAATGAGAAGACTAGCTTTTACCCCATTTATGGTGAAGTGATTGTAAATGGGAGGTTTGTCTGTGCTTGTCCCATCACGAGCCCCCGCCAGCTTGACAACCTGTGGAAGGGGGCGGATTAAAAATCCAGGGTTATCTTGAAGTTCTGTTGTTTCTTCTACTATATCAGTTTCTTCTGGGAATTTCTCTTCTTCATTTTCTTCTATCCCTGTAGTCCCATCTTCATTGATTGTGGCCACGCGTCGGGTCTTAACCCACGGAATCTGACCCCAGAATTGATGAAGCTTTGGTCGACGCTTGACCAATTTTCCAAATTATTTTTTTTTAGAGAAACTAAAGGACATCTGGAATTGCATGGTTTCCAGTCGGAGGGTCAGACTCTGGCCCATTCTTCAATTTTGTCAATTGGACGGATGGATGCAGTATTTGTAGAAGATGTTACAGAAGGTTGAGCTTGAGTAGTAGCTCGGCTTATTACGGCAATCTTATCACTTTCCTGAGTCTTCCTCAAGGCCAAGATAAGCCGAATTACTGGTATGTCCTCGGCATAACTCATGGGTTTGGAAATTGCGAAGTGATCTCGCACTGACGTGGGTAAAATTCTCAGCAGCGCACTAAACACACTGTCTTTCATTTTATCAGCAGTATCAGTGGGGTATGCTGTCACTACCTGTTGATTCAACTGGCTAATAGTGTGATCAAAAGCTTCCTGAAAACTTTATACTATGGAACTGTTGACTTGCTATTATTTTCCCGAGAGAAGGGTTGATGGCTGCCTTGGTATACATAACCCGACACGAGGGACATATGCCTGCCTAACTTCATTACTACAGTGTGAATTTTAGAATTATCATCGTCCTTAAATACAATGTCAAGGACAGGTTTCACAACTTCAAGATATGTAGCGATATCGTGATCTTCTTGCTTAAAATAAGTAATGTCAAGCGATTTACCAGCCATGATGATTTGTGTATTGGGGTAGATTGTGTAAATTTACAAATCAAAGTCGCTATGCCGTGTTGAGACACCACTGCCGCCAGTGTTATGTGACGCTATCATTTAGCACGCTTTATACCAGTTCGTTATTTCCACAATAGGAAAGCTCAGAACTATAATACTCAACGGGAACACAGCTGACTTTATTATATAAATCTTATATCAACCAGTCTCCACCAATGTCACAGAATACACAGTTTCGGTACACAAGTTTTATTTCTTAATCAGCTAGGGTACAAAGCACAACAATGCATATAAGTCTTATCTATAGTAGAATAAGCTCAATAGAATAAATAATATGAATTAAATATGTACAGATATTGCTGGTTCATATAATATTATTTTTATTAATCTCACCACCACACCCCCAATGAAATTAATTAAAGTATAATATTATATGATCCACCGGGATTCGAACCCGGGTTATCACACACATATTTTTGCCACCTTAACTATTACACCACCAGGACGGTTAAAGGTTTATGCACACGCCTACGACTTTAAGTGAGAGGAAAGAATATTCATGGGGCACAGATCATATAGACCAGCCTCTCGAAGAAATATCCCTAAACCTACTAATAATATTATTTTTATTAATCTCACCACCACACCCCCAATGAAATTAATTAAAGTATATATGATCCACTGGGATTCGAACCCGGGTTATCACACACATATTTTTGCCACCTTAACCATTACACCACCAGGACGGTTAAAGGTTTATGCACACGCCTACGACTTATTTTCCATTCTCGAATACTGGATATTAATCTAATCATGTTCATATTCCCAACCGCACTATGGTAGCCTACTGTTTAAGTGAGAGGAAAGAATATTCATGGGGCACAGATCATATAGACCGGCCTCTCGAAGAAAGCAGGAATTAAATAATATGCAATTGCACAATAGTATCAATGAAACATAAAATCATAACTATAATAAATATAGTATAAATAGACAAAGAGAGGTTAGTCTCAAATCACAATAACTGATATCCTGAGAAAATAGCAAACGCGAGGTAGCGAGTGAAACGAGGTAAGTGGATAATACTGCGGAGACACACACACTGAGACAAGGTTATATGTAAATTAAGATATCAGTTGAGCAGTGAATAACATGACGTTAATTCAACATAAAATAAGATTTAAATCTAAATCAACTCATAGAGTTACAATAATGAATATAAATTCAGTGAGCAAGTAATAAATTATATTAGCCTGTGTGTAGGGCTGAAAAATCTCACCGTGGATAAGTTAATGCGATGTGATATTAACAGGAGTTTATATTCAACTCAAAAGAAGGCTTGAACTGAGTTTGAAGTCAGGAAGCACAAACATTTTAATAGTCTAACTAAGAGACTGATATATAAACGCTCTCTATGAACACTTATACATGCAATTGCGTACCCAGCTAATAACATATACTGTAGAATAAGATCTGATAGAGTGTTCACTGGAATATACGTATAGTGGGCATGTATATTTCCCGAACGAATACATATATACAGTATATAACTCTTATACGGAATATAGCAAACTATATCCCAAGAAATAAAGATATATCAATCCCACGCATAGAATTTGTTATGTTCTCTCAACACGAGTGACGATTGCTAGAAGGAGAGAATTAATTATCTCTTAAGATGACGTTAATTTGAACACTTAGCATATCTTACATAACCTTCGCAATAATCATCAAAATATAGTATCGAACAAGAGGCACTTAATTTGGTTGAAGTATAGAAGTAGGAACACCACTGTAGAAAAATAGTGCTAACAAGATACACAGAGGGCCTCGGAGTCGGACGGATCCGAAATTGAGTGGTCAATCCTGTAAGTCCTTCACTAAACTGGCTCGGGTTGTCCCTCTCACAGGGAATAGGTCAGCTTGGGGGCATTCTGTGCATGGCCACCCTCGTAAGGGGAGTAAGGCGTCCGGCAATAGATAGATAGATAGATAGAAGTAGGAGCCCATGAGAGATCTGGTCACACGTGGCAACTGAGTACGTCGTCCACTTCCTGTTGACACCAGGGGGACGTCTTCCTCACACGCACTAACTAGAATGGTCACTTCTCGCTCGCCTACAATACTTCTTCTTAGTCACTTCACACACACAGAAGCATTTAGATAATTTTGAAGGGGATTTAGGCTAACCCCTACGGAAGTATATTCCAAGTTGATT
Source organism: Paralithodes platypus (assembly GCA_032716605.1). Classification (NCBI taxonomy): domain Eukaryota; kingdom Metazoa; phylum Arthropoda; class Malacostraca; order Decapoda; family Lithodidae; genus Paralithodes; species Paralithodes platypus. The sequence continues at coordinate 19,438,536 of CM064549.1, forward strand.
ACCAGCTATTAAGCACGTTCTCCCCGATAGGAGAGGTACCCAAAAGTGGAATTAACTTTGCCTACCAAAATCTTGGTTCGGGCAGGTAATATGCCGTCTTTAATTTGGTGTCCGGGTAGTGCATTTCGGAATATGAGAGGCATTTGAATTATAGTTTGGATTATTGTTGCGGTTATTAAGGTTCCTAAAATTACTAAACATATAGGGTTACATAGGTAATTACACTCTCTATTAATTAATATTAAAGGTATGGATGAGAAAGCTTTGATGTATGGATGATAATTGGTTTACAGTTTTGTATGTTCATAAGCAATTAGTATGTTTTATATAATGCCTTTATTGTGAGGGCGAATAATGATATTGTCGTTGTTGGTTCCCATAGTAGTTGTAGTTGTAGTTATTTCCTTCTGGGTGGATATGTGGAAATTGAGGAGGTTGATTTCTTAATTGCATAAACATTGCCTCGTCGTAGTCCAGGTCTGGTTCGGGTAGGGAACTCTCACCTCTGGTGGGGAGCGGCCATTTTTTATGTTGCGGTTGGAGGGGATTAGCAAGAGGGACCGGCACGTTTTGGCCTAAACAGGTAGTGGGGCTTTGTTTACCTTTTTGCTGGTCTAAGGGAAACTTCTATATTCCTTTCTTTTGATGTTGGGGGAACTTATCCATTTCTTTTCTCCTGCATTTTATGGAGGCAATTCTGCATGGTGATGTTGGTGGCTCATTGACATACGGGAGCAGGTTCTGGGGACGTCTTGGCTCACCTTCTTCCAACCCCATCATCTCAATATAATACTTAGTTCTCCCCGTTAGTAGGACTCACCAATAATCCAATTTGCTCTAGAATATTTAAATTAATTGTCAACACTGTCACAACTTTAACATTAGTAATGGCTACCTGATCTTTGTATGACCCACTGATGGCATGTCTAAAATTGGTAGGTAATAGCACTACATGTTAACATTTTTATGACAAAATAAAGTAATATAGGTGATGGTAATCTACTGATCGTTTTCATCCCCTAGACTTTCGTAATTAAACTAAAATGTGTCATATCCCGGTAAATATGAGATATTTCCAAAACCGTCACATAGTAAAGTATATAATTATATTATTGCTAGGTCTATTCATTCTGAAATTTATGAAAGGTATTTTTGAAACACCCTGTATAAAGCTTAGCTGTATTGTAGAGTAGAGTTGAGAAGTGTATAACCAAGGATGTGGCAGATATTAGGCGATTACTATGAAAAATATGGTGACTGCTTGGAAAGGTGAATGAAAATGGGGCAAGGTTTGTTGATTCCCTCTGACAAATGCTAGCTTAGACACGCATCTGAGATTGTGCATTTGTTATATCATATAACTTCCCAAGGCACACTCATACATTCACATATATATTGATCAAGATCAGTAATTAATTGTGGTTAATATAATATATGAATGTAAACTATAAACTATTTTAATGAAACTAAAATAGTATCCTGGATCATGGTAAACTACTGTATAGAAAATGTAAAATATTTAACCTAGAACTAAACATGAAATACATGTAGCAACTGTCTATTAATGACACTGACAGTGTTCTAGCCTCCTTTCCAGTTTCTCAATTATACCTCTCCAGGATCCAGCAGCTAACCCTTCTTCCTGATTCAGTCACTGTTGGCTGGTGAGTTTGTAGGTGGGCCAACCACGTGTCTTGGCTCCGCCACCTTCCAGTTCCTTGATTCCTGGAAGAAGTTAATGGTTTGAGGTTCTGGGCAGAGGGACCAGGCGAATGGCTTGGCCAATCAGAAGCCGAGCTTGCCTCCAGCTACATTTCGGGAATGAAGGCAGGGATTCCCCCTCAAGGTGATGCAGAGATCCCCCGGAAGATTGGGACACGGTTGTGGGAGGCAAAGGCTTCTCCATTGGTGTCACCGTAGGATGCAAGGGCCTCTCTCTGTGAGGTTTCCTGGTGGTGTTGCCCTTATGTTGTCCATGATTTGATAAGTGTAAGTCTTACTCCCTCCGAAGATAGTTCGTTATCCGCCCAACAATATTTATACCGGTACATGATGTTAGTTGTAATAACTTTTTTTGCATATGCCCCATCCACCTACCTTTGACATAATTATTCAGTATTCAACCTTGGCATAAAAACCTTCAGATGTTGTACAAATATAGCTATTTATCTGAACACTTTCAGTAAAGGATAGATGGTGTTCGGCACACCCTGGAAAAGAGAAAAAGAGGTGAATTGTTGTTATATGATGTGCAAAATACATATAATATAGTTAATTAGTACCATGTAGTAGCGAAGATAAATAAAGAACATGGCTACATAATTATATAGAGAAGGTAGTATGAATAAGTTGAGGGTGAGTGTAATGTTGTATAATACAAGAGATTTAGAGTATATTTATGATGATGAGTGATTTAGACACACCTGTGTCCTATATACAGGAAAGTTCCAACAGGTGTGTGTGGAATTGGTAAATGTAAAGAGTGGTGTGGGTACGCAAAGCTGGGGACTAAATTCATGAATATGTTGATTGAGCATTGTTAATACGATAATGGACAAAGACTAAGGAAATGACTGCAAATTAGTGATAACCCGAGGAGAACGAGAATGGGGTTTTGACAAACGTTGTTGTATGCAAATTAATTACCTTCGATTCTGACAGAATTTGTTATATTTACCATATAAAGCATTATTTCTTCTCCATGTGCAATTATTTTATTTATATGATGAACATATGAACATTGAAGAGTGATAAAAGAAGTGGAAACAGCAATTGGGTGGTGAAAAACTTATATTTTCGCCGACCGGTAGTATTCTGGATCGGCCAGCTGAGACATAAATTCTCTCTCTGCAACACCTGAGCAACAACCGAGCCATCCGGGAGAGATCTCACACTTCTGAAGGGTCTCTAGATGACTCAACCCTGCCTCCGAGCCCAGCTGACGATAATTCGCGCGTACAATAACAGATAAATAAGGGAAATAAGAGGAAAAATAGCCGATAATTGAGGAGGGGGGAAAAGGGAGTGGACGAGGAAGGGGGATGAGACACATGTGGATAGTGGCAGGTAGTACTAGAAAGGAATTATCTCACCTAATGACATATTATTGCGTTTTGAGAGCCCCTGGGGCGTTTGGCAGATTTTGTTCATGGTCTTGCTTCTGTGAGGCCTATCGCATAAACTATACAGATTCTTCCGTGAGGCTTATCGCGCTTCTTGGGTGTGAATTTGGTACATTTAAAGAGAGGTGTGGGTGCACACAGCTGGGGACTAAATTCATGAATATGTTGGTTGAGCATTGTTAACCCGTTCAGTACCAGCGACGGCAGAGAGCCGTCAGCAGATGAATCACTCTCGAGTCCCAGTGACGGCTGCCAGCCGTCAGTAATATAATATCCTTTTAACTGCCAGTATCAGGCTGTACCTGGTACCACGATGTTTGAGCACTGCTCTAAGATCTTAGCAACACTTCTCAGTCCACACATGCTGGGAGAGGCAGTATTCCTCCACCTTTTGAGGTGGGAGGTTGTTATATCTTGCCTCTGAAGCCATTTTGGCCACATTGCTTGAGACTGGAGGGTAAATTTATGCTAGTACCCTATTGTACAGTAGGGGTTAATACGATAGCGGACAAAGACTAAGGAAGTGACTGAAAATTAGTGATAAAGAACTTATTACCCAGATTAACAATGGTTGAATTTGTTCTTTACATTTTAATCTTTAATATGTTGGAATTCATTATAATATAGTTATAGAATATTCTTTACTCTTGTGTGTTGATTGATGGGCTGTTTGGACATGCCCAATTAACCCTACCACAGTCCACCACAGGGAGGTAATCAGAGGTATCCGAGTCGACCCGAGCGCCGCTGGAAGATCATCATATGCTTGAGAACATGGTCACGGAGGTCAAAGTCTAGACAACGGCCCTCCAACAGGATAGGGAGGGTGAAATCAGAAACCCCAAACAAGAGGAAGTTGCAGTGAAGAAAGATCCAATTGGCTCAGGAGCCAGTCGAAGGTTGAAGAGGTGGGAGGCCAGATCAATGTGGCCGATGTGGAGGCAGATTAGAGCAGTGTGTTCAGGAACATTGCTGTGGATCTCGGTCAGTTGTGTTGTCAGTTCGTGGAGCTATTATGTTTGTCTTTATGCAAATACAGCCGATGAGATACATTTACCAGTATGATTTGCTTATCATTGAATCTTACTTATGATTGCATTTAAGGGATATAAACTTACATTCATAACCAATGTTTACAAATACATGCATGATCAAAACTAGAGTGGTCCACTAACCTTAAGGAGTGAATACAGTATCGTGGAGGTGAACATCTATATGATGTGCAGTAACTCACTAAAAATCGTGGAACTCAAATATCTATCTTTATAAAACTGTCTGATATCATGATTACTTTTTGTATGTAATATACGCTGTGATACGCTGATTAAATATGGATACATGTTAACGTGAAGACATTAAGTACCAAAGGAGTTGATGTGTCTCTTCAACTCGCTGTTAAGTGTCCATGTCTCACATCCACATAATATGAGAGGGAGCACCAGCGACTCTAAGATCCGCAGCTTCGTCCTCCTCCAAAGGTATCGACAATGCCATATACTTTTGTTGAGTGAATCCATAATTCCATATGCTAAGCCTAGGTGATGATTGACATCATAGCCCGACTCACCACTATTATGGATCACTCTACCGAGATCTGTAAATTTATCCAAGATCTCTAAGTCCTCCCCAAATGCATGAACAGATTGCACTACATCTCCAATAAGTCACCAAATGCTTGGACTTTGGTCTTTATAGTCCAAGAGACCTTTAAACCCAACGGCTCCGACTCCTTGTGTAGTGCCTCAAGGTCCAATCTGAGAACATCTAATGTTTCCACTATGATTTCTGCGTCATCTGCAAAGTCAAGATTCGTGATCCTGAACTTGCCAGTGTCTGCTCCGCAGCAACACTGCCCGACTGTCCGGCCCAGTAATCAGTCCATACAAGTGTTGAAAAGTGTAGGCGCCAGAACACACCCCTTTCGCACATCTGAATTCACAGGGAAGAAGGAGGATTTTCCCCCATCATACTTGACAGCACTCACTGTTCCTGTATAGATGAACTATACAGGATGAACTATATTTTAGTCAACGGCCATCTAGCAAATCTGGTATTTGACCATGATGGATGTTTAGGATGCTGCCATAGCCTGCACCAAGGTCTTCCATTGTCCGTTTTCATCCATCCCTGCTGTTTGGTGCTATACAGCAACTTTCCTTCCTTTTCCTGTAATATCCTGTTTTTTTCCTCACGGTGGTTAGCAGGCCAATGAGGAAGACTTTTGAGTCTGGTGGATTTTCAGGTGATTTGGCCGCCTTTTTGTTTCTCGTTTTTATAAAAAAAAAAAAAAATCCACCGTTACTTTTTTTTTTTTTTTTTTTTTTTTTTTTAAAGAGACAATGAACGGAGGAAGGAAAAACACAGATAAAACAAAAAGGTCCATGTGCCTAAAGACACTGTTCCTGATATTACTCTCTCACGTAAAGTCTACCTTAAATCCAGGGTTAACTGGGACAACGTTTGTAATGATGTTTGTAATATTGAGTTGAATCTCATACTAAGATCTCATCCAGTTTCAGCTCTCAACAATTCCCTTCTTGGTATCCTTCGCAAAAGAGTTCCATCAAAAACAAATAAGTCATGTATCAGGGATAAAGCATGGTTTAAGCCGAGAACGGCGAGGAGACTCTTAAGAGGTTTTACTGGGCGAAGGGGACAGGACTCTTAAGATCCAAGGCCTAAAAAAAAAACTTTTAAAAGACCCCAAAATCATTAAAACAAAGGAATATGTGATTAAGTGGGATAATTCCCCTCCATACCTTCTATCACTCCCCCACATGTGTCAACCCCCCCCCCCCCCCTCCCTTCAATTATCACCTATTTTTTTATCTTATTCCTCTGTTTTTCGGTTCATTTACTGCGCCAATATCTCTCACCCGGTTTCAAGGCCATCAGGCCTTCAGGCCTCGAAGAGGGAGGGTGTATGTCTCATGCGCCTCTCACCTCATGACTGGAGTCTGGAGGGTCGGCAATAATTTGTCTTTTTCACCCCCCAAATAATAGTCCCACTTGTTTTATTCCTGTTACATGATAATATTTTCATATTAAACATAAAATTGGCGCATATGAATAAGTAATAACGATATTTATCGGATAATGACAATTTTAGGCGGGAATGAAGAAAAACATGCTCGCTTGACGCACACTTTTAAAAAACAATGGCACTCCGTTCCCGGGTTAATGATGACTGCAAGAGTGCATTTGATGACAAACAAGCTACATATCGTCTATGGAGACATAATCAAACCCCCTTGCATTGAGAAAATTATGTTGCTAAAAGGGCAGCTGCGCAGAGAGTTTATGCTGATGCTGAGAGGGAATATAACTCACATCTACAGGATGTTCTGGCAGGAGCTACACAGTCTCATAAATGGTGGTCCGCTTTGAAGTCCTCTTTATTTGGTATAGATTCCGCCATGCCTTCTCTTTGTGATTCTGATGGCTCCATCTCTTTTGATCCATTAATTATCGAAGGCCAATATTCTATCAAATATTTGTATTAATAAGCAGAGTAATCAGGAATGGTCATTGCCATTGACATGTTTCCATAGATCCAACCTCAATTCAATCGCATTCAAATCAGCTGAACTGGAAAGGTATTTGCTGGATCTTGATACTTATGGTGGCACAGACCCGGATGGGTTTTTCCCTCTCTTTTTTAAAAAGGTTGCAGTGGTCTTGGCACCTAAATTGGCCGTGGTGTTTAGGTTGCTTTTGAAATCAGGTAGTTTTCCTCTTTGCTGGTGTAAGGCTAGTATCACTCCTATTTCAAAGGAAAATACTGCCTCATCATCTCCCAATGACTATCGCCCTATCTCCATTATGCCTATCCTATATAAGCTCTTCGAGAGGATTTTTTCCAGACGCTTTCCTCTTATTGTAAAAGTCATAATTTGATACCAAACTCACAGTTTGGTATTCGTAAGGGACTCGGTACATGTGATGCACTTCTGAAACTCACCCATGGCTTGCAGTCTTCATTGGTCCAGGGGCATGAGTCTCGTGTATTGGTTATTGATTTTAGTTCTGATTTTGACTTAGTCAACCACAAACCACTTCCGTATAAGTTACGACTCATCGGTATTGGTGGCAATTTTTTAAGGATCTTTGAAGATTTTTTGATGAAAAGATATCAGTCTGTGGTCATTGATGGGTGTCGTTCCCCTTCTGTTTCTGTTGTTTCTGGCATTCCACAAGGCAGTGTCTTTGGGCCTTTGCTTTTTATTATTTTTACTGCTGACCTGAGCTCCGAGCTGGAAAATAATCTAATCTCCTATGCAGATGATACTACTTTATATGCGTCAATTCCATCACCAGTTGATCGATACGAAATTGCTACTGCTCTGAATAGGGATTTAGCCAAATTTACATCATAGTGTGAACTTTGGGGTATAAAACTTAATGCTAGTAAAACACAATCCATTATCATCAGCAGATCTCGTACCTTGGATCCTCCCCATCCTTATATACAAGTTTTTGGCTAGCAAATTGAGAGTGTGGATACTCTGCGTTTGTTAGGAGTTACTCTGGATCCCAAACTTACTTTTGAAAAGCATATTCGTTCTTTCTCCTCTTCCATTTCCCAAAAAATTGGTCTGCTTCGCAAGTGTTATAAAACGTTTGTTTGTGATGCCACAGTTATCAAGTCTATTTTGCTACAATTCGAGTATTGCTCACCTGTCTGGTTGTCAGCAGCTGACTGCCATCTCAAGTTGCTTGACAGGTCCCTGAATTCTATCAGTTTTATTCTACCTCATATGTCTCTTGATCTGTGTCATCGACGTAAAGTAGGTGCCCTTAGTCTTTTATTTAAAATGTTTAACAACCCACAGCATCCCTTACATGGGGTTCTGCCTGGGCCCTATGTCCGGGCTGGTGCAACTAGATTCACAAGGAATCTTAATGATCTTGCCATGAGCCGTGTGAATTTTTCTACTACACAGTGTTCACGGTGTGTTGTGCCGGCCATGGTTGACTTGTAAAATCAGTTGCCAAATGAGCTAGTCAATTCAGCTCATATCTCCATTTTTAAGTCTTGAGTTAATGCTTTTTTGCAGTATTAATTCTAATGTTTAAACTTATTTTATTCTATTTGATTGTATTATATTTGACATCCTCCATTGCGTAATATTGTATTATTAATGTTATATGTGTTCAATATATATATATATATATATATATATTTGTTCCCCTTTTCTAAGTTGCCGTAGTCTCTCTCCAGTGCCTCCAGGTGTTTTGTGTGGATTCATCCTGCTGGTGTTTCTGGAGTCTTCAGCATCTCATTTAATAATAATAATAATAATAATTAAAGTTGCAAGCAACGTTGTCCGGGGTTCGAGCAGGGTTGCACGCAGGGTATTGTGTTGGATACAAGGGCTGTGTCACATATAACACAAAAATATGTATCTTATCGGGCATGTTGTACCTTGTTACGGTAAAGACTGTAGCCACCGTGTTATGATTTCTGTGCACTGCCTGCAGTACTGTGATTGTACCTTGGAAGCCACATTCAGTGTGGACAATTGTGACTGTGGCCTCAGTTCAATAATATTTGGGGCACTTATAGGGGACCTAAATAGAGAGAGATTCCTGTAATCTTTATTCTCTATTAGTTTTTGAGTTAGGTAAGAATTAGTGTGTAAATTTATGTTTGTTGTTTTTTAATTAAAGGAAAATACAAATTTTGTTGTATGATTGTTTTGTTGCATTGAAGGTACTCACAATAGGTTGAATTTCAAATGAACATTTATATTATATATCTATTTTTCATCTAATCGTGGAATGAGGGCGTTTACAATTTGATAACAAATTAGTTCATTTTCGCTGACACGTGTCTCGGGGTGCTGTGTCTAAATGGGACACAAATTTAAAAAAAGGGAAATGTTGGTTTGTAGGGATTTTATGCCCTTTACAATGACATCAGAATCATTGCTGTAGCATTTTTTGTTAATTTCTAGTGGACTGTCAAAGTGCGCTAACTTACGCGAGGTGCTAGAGCCAAGGGAGGGGTGCCAACCTGAAGACCAGCAAGACCCTCCCTCTCTCGCGGCTCAGAGCACACTTACCTCGTGTGTTGATATGCAAGCTGTGACTAGTGTGGGGATAGCATGTACTGCCAGGGAAAATATCTTAGAAGGTAATATGTATACTAAAAATGCGTGGTTTGACTAGTTTTTTATATATGTATGAAAACCATAATGTATTTCCTGATATCTGGGCTACGTCGCGACCCGCGAAAGTTTGAAATAAGTACAAAAATAAAATATTTCCAGACTGAATATCACCATAGGACTTTCACAGGGTACAAAGAAATAGTTGTTGATGCCATATACCAGGTTGCTAAAAATTGCCTTTCTGAGCATAGTCACGTCCAAAACAGCGGTAAGTCCCCTTAACCCGGCAAGCGCGATAGGCCTCACGGAAGGCTTCCTATAGGGAACGCGATAGTCCTCACGGAAGCAAGACCATAAAAAAAGCCTTCCAAAAAAAAAAAGGGCCTATCAAAACAAAGGATTTTGTCTCTAGGTGAGATAATTCCCCTCTAGTACTCATCCATGTGTTTCTCACCCCTCCCCCTCCCCTCCTTCCCCACCTTATTCCCCCCTCCCCCCCCACCTCAATTATCACCTATTTATCCTCTTATTATCATCATTTATCGGTTATTTTTCTCTCCCACGATAATGTAGCACAAGTGGGTTGCATAAAAGATCGTTATGCAACACCCAGACACCGGCACACACCGCCCCGCTCGTCTCAGTTGACTCCCAGACAGCGAGATGGGAAGGCTGCCTGTGGCTCTCTCTCGCCTGAGATTATGACCGGGTGGCCAATATCTTCGTTTTTCACCACCCAAATGCTTTTCCCACTTATTTTAGCACTCTTGAAGGTTCATATATACATCATATATGTAAAATAAAAGCATACCAAAAACAAATAATCCTTTATATTGTAAATATAACGAATTCTGTCAGAATCCAGGGCTAGAAATGCACAAATAACTACCCTAGCACCTAGGTCTATATCGCGCTTGTCAGGTTAAGGAGTGTGGTCGTTTTGGTTAAAGCTATTAACCCTCTCCGACATATGCCGCAATTTTGAGCCTATTGGGGATACTTTAAAGCCTTTGTTACCATCAGGGGTATTTAGAAACCTTTATATTTAGTTACTTCAACCTCTGTAGTTGTCTTTGAGTTAGCTGTGGGCAGAACACTAATTTTGGAGAGATAATTATAAGAGTGAGATAACTTTATTTCTTATTGCTAATCTGGCAACCTCTGCGTCATATGAGTCCGAAAGGGTTAAGGGGCCCGACCGGTTAATTTAGGCTTAAAAAACTCGAAATCCTGAAAATACCAATAGGTGTTTACTCAACAAGAGTCAACATCCCTTCATAAGCCAGTGAAATGTTATTAGTGAAAACCTATTGGAAATCGTTTTTTTTTTATGTTTTCCAAACTTTTCCTGTAATTCTAAAAACGTTATATAGCGAACTTTGAAATTAAGATGCTCAGTAACTACTGGTCGTACGAGGAGCATACCTATATAAATCAAAAGAGCGTAAGCTACTCTACAACCTCCCATACGCTTTATCTTCTACTTTGCCATGTTCCTGCGTAAAATATTGTAAATCTAAAAAAAAAAAGTAAAAATGTTCACCTAATTACCTTAGACTTACACCTGTTTATCTCAGAACCTATATTGCCGCACTATCGGATGTTATTCTACAGTTATTATTGGACCTATAGGAATGGTGTATATACCATTGGAAAGGTAATTAAAAACACTAAAAGACCTATTAACCCGCTGAGCCCCAGCCAGTTTTAATATTTTGTTCACCCCAGTCCCAAGCGATTTTGATTTTTTTTTTTTTTTTTCTAACTAAGAATGAAGAGAAAATAAGGAAAAAAAAATGTTTTGCTTACCGATGATTTTTAGGGGTCCTAAGGGGGTGGGGGGTCCTGAGATGACAGCTGCAGTTTGGCCCGGTTCATATATCCCGCCCGCGCGGGCAGGCTGAGGAGCCCGGCAGCCAGATGTACGATGAGTCGAGTTTTCGGGTGTTTGGGCATTTGCATACCACCCGAGTATCTTGTGTGCCTTTATAGTTCATATTATACCATGTATGTATCAATAATGTCATAATAAGTAAAGTTCAAGTGTAATAAGTGCACATATGCAAGTAATGACGTAAGTGTTCACTCGTGGCAACGACTCCCGCCCTACATACAGACAGACGGACACCAGGTGACAGTTCTCACTCCCGCGCACTCTGTCTAACTGTACATTAGTCCAGCACTTTACACACTGCCACACTGTCACTTTATTATATAGAATAGTTTACCGTATAGTTTACTTATATTATATCATTTGTAGGCACTTTTTAGTTAGAAATATTGGCTTTCACATTGTATTTTTGTTAGTTGTACAAGTAAAATGTATCTCACTGTTATTATGAAGTTATAGTTTATCACTTTATACAGATATTATTTACACTTAGTATTTACACTTGGTTTAGCGTCTTTTTTCGCAGTCTTTTTTATACACTTAGAAGTGTTCAAGGGTGTGGTACTGGATGAAGCAGTCCGGGTGACACAGGGCAACATTACACTGCCTGCAGAAATTGTTGGTGTCAACACGCATAGGGCTCCTTCGTGTCGTGTTGCGACACACATGACACCGCCTGCGGGGTCTCACCTGGGCTTGAGTGGCTGGCACATACGTGGGGAAATGGCGTTCAGTGAGTCTGGCAATCCCTTCTGCTGCTGGCTGACGATGTGCTGGTGGTTGCGGGTTGCGGGGTTGAGTCATGTATGTATGCAACATCTCTCTGCTCAACTCGATGCAGAAGTCCTCCATCGTCTCTCGCTTGCCAGTAATTGCACGGTGGAGAATGTGGCAGTTGTACAGGGTGATGTCTAGGAGATGGAAGAACAATTTTTTGTACCACCTCATAGTCTTCCTCGCACATTCACACGAAGCGATGACAGCATCGGACTTGTCAACCAGCCGCATGTTGATATTATAATCACAGATTGCCTCAGGCTTCCGGATTATTTCCCTTGTTGCTCGGTCACGTCGTCGGCTGTTTTGGAAGATTGGTTGGTGGACTGTTGTGAGGACGTTGACGTCCCGGTTATCCATCCAGGATAACAGGAGGACATTATTGGCCTGCAGGTAGATGATGGAGCCCTTTTCCCGCTTGGGTGGTAGATTGGGCATGAATATTCTGTTCCTCCTGACGGTGCCACACACGCCTGTTGTGCGGTTATACAAGAACTTGGCAAGGGAGGGGCTGGTGTACCAGTTGTCCAGGTACAGTATGTGGCCCCTGTCCAAGTATGGCTCCATCAAGGTGATGACAACGGCCCATGATATACCATATGTCCTCGATGGCACCAACTCTGTCTTCTTCCCCATATACAGAATGATGTCCTGGATGTAGCCAGTCAAACAGTCACACATGACGAAGGTCTTCAAGCCATACCTATGACGTTTGCTGGGGATGTACTGTCGGATGCTGATGTTTCCCCGCCACAGTAACAAACTCTCGTCAATTATGAGTTTCTGATGGGGTTTGAAAGCCGCAGCAAACTTTAGCTTGAGGTACTCAAAAATTGGTCTTATCCTCTCCATTGGGTCTTTGGTGTTTCTGGGGAGGTCCTGGTTTCTGGTATGGCTTGCCAGGCTGTCAATGAAGTGCAGGTTCCCCATGATTGCAGAGAATCTGTTCCTGCTCATGATCTTGGCAAAGATAGGGGTGCGGATGAGGGGATCCCATGACCAATATTTTCTTATTGACGATTTCGTCGTCACCCCCATCAGGATCACGATCGCCAAGAAGGAGTAGAGCTCTGGGATTTGGAGTGTTTCCCATGACAGCCTGGCCGAGTACCTGGATTGTTCCTTACCAGCCATAAAGTACCAATTATACCAGTTTGTTTGGTCCACAATTAGGCTCATCAGGTTGGCAGTAAAAAACTGTAGAAAGATGTCCAGTCTTGGGGTGTCAGGTCCTTGGTGATGGAATGTAGGGCCGGCAATCCCGGCGCCCACAAATTGCCAGTCGGTGGGCTGATACCGTGCCCCATCCTGCCAATCCCAAACATCAGGTACTTCGCCGGCATCTTCGTCTTCGTCGGCATCAGGGTCGTCTGGATCTGGGTCACCAGGGTGGCGAGGGGGCGCAACCGTGTTTCTTGCCACTGCCCTACCCCTTGCCCTTGCCCTTGCCCTTGGCCTGCCTCCTGACGGCCGCCTGGACCCTCCTGGCCCTCTCGAACCGCCAGTGGGGGGGGCTCTAGCGAGGGTCACCTTACCCACCCGTCTTGGACGCCCAGTTACAACCCCACGCCCGGGAGCTGACACTTCTGCGTGAGAATCGAATGGAGGTGGTGATGGTGTTGGTGTGTGGTAGGGCACTCGTCTAGGAGTTCCGGTGGGGGTGTAGGGTAGTGAACCCGGTGATGGTGGGGTGTAGTCTGGTGATGGTGCTGGTGGTGGTGTGGTGATGCGAGGGTCTCCCCTGGCCGCTGCGGCGGCGTCTTCCCGGGCTGCCATAACTGGGAAGAGACGCCTCGCAACCATCCGATGTCTTTCCACTTCCCTTGGTGGTGTGTCGGGAACCTCCTCCTTCCTCTTCCTCTTCACTAGATGGTGGTGCGGCATGTCTCCTGCGAAGCCCATAAAAATGTTTGGGCTTTACACCTTTGAGAGGTGAGGGCTTCCGTGGTGGTGGTGATGGGAGGCGGCGAGGAGGGAGAGCATGAACGTGGCCTCTCACACTCACGGCCGTAGGGGTAGGCTGGCTGTGGTGTAGGGGAATGTCCAGGAACGCCATTGGGTCGTCTACTTTTTCCTGTAGCTCGACCTGTTCCCCACTTGGTGGGGAGTCCTCTATATCCCTTTCCCTGGGAGACATGGGGGAAAGGTAATTTCTAGCCTCCCTCTCCCTCATTTGTTCAAAACTGAGAGGGAGTTCTCGTATAGGGATGTAAGGTGCCTCCAGATTCATAGCGGCATATTCCTCCCTACTCGGGAAATATTCCTCTTCTGAATCATCGAGGCATGAGGATTCGGTGTCAGAGTCTTCCTCGTCACTTTGTAATAGGATTTCGTGGGCTTCATCAATGGTAAGGCCCTTAGCAAGGGATGGGTTACGGCGTGGAGGTTGTTGGGACATGGTGATCACTCGCGGAAGACAACGGGTATACTGAATGTCCTTTGTCACGCACTATGTCAAGCCCAGAGCATCCTTTGGTCTTATCATATCTACCAGCCACCGAACTTTTCACTACAAATTTCAAGGCAATATGACATAGGACAAGACATTATAAGGTCTAAAGTCGCGTGACTAAGGAATGTCACACCTACAGAAATATAGATTAGTCTATCATATACACAACTCATCCAGGTACTTCCTACCATATGCACGTAGTAAATAAGGTCCAAAGTCGTTTTGACAACTGCTCCCAAAACAAAAACATCCTAAGGAATATCCTATACCAATTTTAGACCAAACCACACCATACAACCTGAGTAAATAAGGTTGAAAGTAACGAGGCAATATCCGCATATAGGATTTTCTCACACAGCCTGTAGCGTCTAGGAAACACTAGGCATGGTTATGTACACCCATACAAAGCTCTCAAACACCATCAAACTGTGTCTAACACAAATCTCAAGCCAAACCCGACCATACGACGCGAATAACTAAGGTTCAAAGTCGGAGCGAAAAGGTGGATGTTTAAGCGCCCCTAATCCATCCCACCATCCAGCCGCTCACCATACCAACTCGTTTTCCCGCCAACCACTGGTTTCCCATATTGTATCGAATACCCTGTATCATTTTTAGGCCAATAGTTACCATACCACCTGAGTAAATCATGTCCAAAATCGTGTGGCAATATGCGGGTATACGTAAATCCGTTTATTATCCATCACCCGCTCAGACTATGTTCATGTACACCAATAATACGTGTAGACAATGACATCCCACGGCTCTGACACAATTTTCAAGCAAAAACAACCAATACGACCCGAGTAAATAAGGTCCAAAGTTGCGGTCAAAAAAGGGGGTTCAGTACATGCCTCTCATCCACCCTGGTTCAGCCGCACGACCCACCAACCCGTTTCGGCCGCCAGTCCCGCCTTTCCAATACCCTAGAGTGTACGTGGTACCATTATTAGGCATTTCCTTACGATACCTGCCGCGTAACTGATTTTAATATGCCGGACGCACGTGATGCGTCGCTGGGAGCTGGTGATCGAATAGTGCCGTCGCATCACGTGCGTCGCTGGGTCTCAACGGGTTAAGCCAATTTACTCTAGTAATTTAAATTTTTTCACAATATGTCGTCAAAGTTGTAATTTTCTATAAATATATTCGCCTGAATCCGTAATCACCTAAATCGAACAAATACACAAAATATATAAAATGTTTTTTATGTAAACTATAGATACACCTTTTGAGAGTTGTTTGATCACATAAAACATGTGCTATGGGGATTTCTGTAGGAGTTTATAATTTTCTGCAGTGCTATGATTTTCAACGTTTTCCTACCTAAAAAAAATTTTTTTTTTTTGTTATCTAGTTTTATGGTCATATACACCTGTGCCAAATTTAATTTAAATTGAAAGTAAGACCTGGAAGTTTGTAATTAACCGGTCGGTCCCCTTAACCCCATACGAGTAGACATAATTGGCCAAAATTATTTTAATTCCCTGCTCATTTTCATGCATAAGCAAAAGCCAGAGCATAATACAATTATATATTTGTGAAAGTACAGTAATAGCTTTCAAATGACACCTAAATCATCCCTCTACGACGTCTGGTTTTCATGCAACGATCTTGCGAACGAAGGTCAAAATTGTCAAGAATAACCAAACACGATAGGTAAAATTGCTAAAAATTACCAATTATTTTCTGTTTTTGCTATGTGTAACGCTGCACATATGTGAGCGAGCTCTCTCACACACCTCAGTGTCGTGGCGGGGCCTGTAGGCTCCGGTTGACGCCCACCCAGGCTGCTTGCAGCAGCTGGCCTGGCTCACGAGCTACAAAATAGACGGAAAATTGTCTCCGTCATATGAGGAGCCCTTTGGGCATTGGGTTAAAGAGTGTGGTTGTTTTGATTGTGGCCTTTTAGGAGTGTGACCATAAGGGTTATGAAGTGTGGCCTTTTTTTGTTTTGTTTTTCTGTTCAGAAGCTTGGCATTTTTGGTTGGGTCTTTTTAGGAATGTGACCTTTTTGGTTAGCTATGGAGAAACTACAGAAGATACAAATTATTATAAGCAACTTCATGTTCAAAATATTTGTTATATTTTGTTTAGCCTTCCTTGGCATTCCTCTTCCTCTATGTTTCTAGCAATTTAACCCCTCAAACTCCTTATGACGCGATGGTGTGGTAATTGCCATGGGCCAAAAAGCTCTAAATTGCGATCGCTTGATAACTCAGGTTCGCTTGAAATACGCAGGCCAAAATAAATCCAGGGTAAACTCTTCTGTTGCCAGATCGTCCTAAGATTTTGCCTGGTGATAGGGTAACCATTCGTGCGTGAGTGGGCATATTTGGCAACACTGTAGGGATGTGCGGCAGGCTGACCGACAAGAGGCTTCTGTAAATAGTTCTCAGTCTCCCTTTTTCCACCAGGCTGTGAACACAGGTGAGTGCCCTACTCGAGCCCTATTGTGAAGACTTATTGATACCCGGTGATTGTGTATGCCCGTGTGATGGTAATTATTCGTTTTTACCTATTTCTCGATATACAATGGAGTCCTTAGATTGAGCGTGGGGCCTGTGTGTTATAGAGGGATCACTGGGCACGCACTACGAGGGAGCTAATCCAATATATGTCTACTCAATCTACACATTATATATACTATTACGAACTAGAAAAGAAAATACGAAGTCTGTGAATAACCTATTGTGTATGTGTATATTAAATATTAAGTTTCCGTAGCGAGAAAACGTGGACATGCTACCATTTTTGTCTATTTTTTGCCAATTTTGAGGTAATCCAGTATACTTCCACTCAATCTACACAATACACTTATTGTGTATGTGTAGAAGAAAAAAATATACTTTAGTAGCGAGAACACGTGGATGTGTTAGCCCTTTCGGCAATTTTTTGCCATTTAGTTGTGATACTGTGGAATATTCCTATCATTGTGAATGTTTCTTGCATGAATTGAATATTTTATGTATTAGTGTATGATAATTTGACTCATAAAGTGCCAAATTTCTACAACTTTACAGTGTATTCGCCTGAAGGAAGTGTGAATCTCGATCTTTTAGACAATTTGTTGCCAGTATTGCTGGGGAAAGGGTTAACATATTCATCTTTTGGGCTATGTCTTACATTGTTTCATCCTGTAATTGTGCTCAATTTATGTTTGTGCTAATGTAGTTGATATTTGGTGTAATTTTACATATTTTAGTTAAATCTATAGAGGACATGCAATTTATTTGGGCATTTTCAGTGAGTATTGCTGGGGAAACGGTTAACATACTGTATTAATCTTCGGAAGGGAATTGAATGTGTAGATCAGATGTTTGCCCGAATATGTGTTGTGGAGAAATATCTGGAGAAGTGACAAAAGTTGTATGCTGCCTTTATGGACTTGGAGAAGGCCTATGACAGAGTTGATAGAGAAGGTATTTGGAAATTACTGAGAATATATGAAGTAGATGGCAAGTTGCTCAAAGCAGTGAAGAGCATGTATGAGGGTGCAAAGTCATCATGCAAGTAAAGGGTTAGGAGTTATTATAAACAAAACAATGGTTTTACACAGTGGATTAGGGCTAGGAAAGGTAGAACAAAGTGGGGTATACCCATGCGCAGTATGCAGAAATGGGGTGGGCACGAACTCAATACAGTGTAGCGTCTGCCGCAGCTGGGTACATCACGGGAATAAGCGCTGCACTAAAATAAAGGGACCTCTACCAAGGAAGAAGTCCAAAATTGAGAAATTTATATGCCTATATAGTATGATAAAGACGAGCTTTTATTCAATGACCGGCTCGAGAGTATGAACTTTGGCAATGAGGCATTGGAGATAGTGGACAAGTTTTGCTACTTGGGTGATACTTTCTCTGCCGGTGGTGGGGCTGAGGCCACCACTATCGCCAGAATAAAATGCGACTGGGGAAAGTTTAGAGAACTTTTGCCACTACTCACCATGAGAAGACTCCCTCTCCCCTTGAAAGGAAAGGTATACGCTTCATAGGTTAGAAGTGCAATGACATATGCTTCAGAAACGTGGCCTGTCAAAGCGGATGAAATCAACAGAATGGAATGCAATGAGATAAGAATGGTGAGATGCATGTGTGGTGCCAAACTGCAAGATAGGATATCAAGTGAGGAGCTAAGGAGAAGGTTAGGTATCAAGAGTATCAGTGATGTGATGCATACTAGCAGGCTTGGATGGTTTGGAGACATGGAGAGGATGGATAAACAAAGCTGGGTGAAAAGATGCAGGTCCTTGAATGTGGAGGGAGCTGCACCTAGAGGAGGACCAAGAAAGACGTGGGATCGGACTTTGCGACTGATCTTCAATCAAAGAACCTGACAAGTGAGGCAGCTTTTAACAGAGATGCCTGGAACGCCGCTATTAGGACGTGAGACCAGAACCGCATTTTGTGTGGAGCACTCGGTCTTTAACCCTTCTTTGGCGGCGCGCAACTTATGTCGTGTCAAATAAATATGGACTAAGTGGCGGTTCACGACTTGTGTCGTGTGCCATTTTCACCACGTAATGTTGCTGAGAGAGAGAGATGAGCGGTGGGAGGACCGTAGCAACCCTATGACTGCTCCAGACCACTGCGGCGGTGGTACTGACATGAATCCCACCCTCACCCTCCCTCTCTCACTCGCTACACAGGGAATTATGTAAGGAAATTACCTAATTATAGGGTTTTTGCACTCGTGTTGCTCGATTGTTGCAAGAGAACCAATGGTCGTACAAGGATGGTTTGGGTGTCATTGGAAAGCTCTGTTTATGCCCTTTCAGGGATAGATACTTGTTTTACGTTCTGGGGCTTATTTAGGCATGAAAATGAGCCCGCAAACTACCCTATTTAGGATTAAAAAAAAAACGCTGGGCGGTACGGTCAAATAGACCACCCAGGCCGCTCGTAAGGGGTTAATTTTGTGTATGTATGTATGTATGGCTGCGATACACCAACATCATCAGCATTGCACAGATGGATTTTGCCTGTTGCCAAATACGTAAGGTAATACACACTTTCATCTCGGGTGTGAGAGATTTGTCCTCTCGGTTTTACTTTGTAAAGTTTCGGTAAGCGTTGTTTTAGCGGAAATGTAGGCCTATATATTACCAGACAGGATGTTTTGATTATCGAGCGTGATATCTCTGCCTAGCTGTTTTATATATAGCCTATATTTGTTTATTGTTATATTACATAGGTTAGTAGCTATTAGGGTTAGGTTAGTAGCTGTTAGGTAAAGTTTAGTAGCATTTTGGTAAAGGTTAGTAGGTGTTAGATAATGGTTAGCAACAGTTAGGTAAAGGTTAGAAACTGGTTTAGGTAAAGGTTAGCAACTGTTAAGTAAAGGTTAGTAGGGTGTCATAATTTAGTGTACTAGGTTAGGTTAGGTTAGTTAAGTTAGTTTAATACAAATATTAAACTGTGGGTTGTAGGGGGTTGGTGGAGTGAGGGGGGTTGAGAGAAGGCGCAGTTCTGAAGAATTACCAAATATAGGCCTAACTGATTTTGTACTTTACTAAATTATGAATATCGTTATTGTTGTGGGAGTGATAATGTTGTATTGGGGTGCATTTTGCAAATTTGCCAATGTTCTGTACATATCATGATGTATGTAACTCTTACTTAATAAAGGCAATCAATCAATCAACTATCAACAATCAAACTGCTAAATTCGTACCTAGCTTATATGGTTTGTGAATAGATATGGACGATGGTTTAAAGGAACGACCGTCCTATATCATGTTCAAAGAATAATGTAATAGCACTGTCTATGGTTGTATTAAATTTAAATAGTGATAGATGTCTATTTTACTAGGGTAAATACTAAACAAATAAATTCTGAAAAATTACTAGTGTTTGCATGTTGACACTTTTGCAATATACAACCCACCCTCCCACCACTCAATCAACTTTCCTATCACCCACCTTCCCATTCATATCTCCAATCAGAAATATTCTTTTGCTCTTGCCAAACCTATACAGGCACACCTCAACATTCACCTAGAACTCCTCTTTCTCTCTTACAGGTTTATCCTCTGTCGTTTATATTCATACTTTCAATCTCACCAACACAATCCTTGCACCCACAGAACCATAGTCTCTTACACACTCCTTCCATTTGTTACTTACAATCAAACACGCACCTCCTTTCGCTCCCTCATCCTCACCCACTCCAGCACACACACCCATTCCACACTCCCAGTCTCTCACACATGTAGGCTACATCTCCATTTGCTCTCGGTCATTCCGCATACATTCAGCCTGGCATTCACTAACACCTCCAGAACCTCTCTCTCTTTTGCGGCCATCTGGAGCACCGGGACTTTTCCCGGTGGGCCGGTCGGTGTATTAAAACAAACAAACAAACAAACAAACAAACAAACCTACTACTACTACTACTACTACTACTAGTAGTAACAATAATAATACAAATAATATCAATTCTTAACTATATACATATGATACAGTAATAGTATACATAATTATGTATAATGAAACTAAATTAGACTATTAGACCTAGCAGAGAGAGAGAGAGAGAGAGAGAGAGAGAGAGAGATAGAGAGACTCGCGTGTAGGGCCTATCAACGGTACAGGGGTGTTAAAGATTCACTAGATACAGGTAGTTGGTTTCCAAATGTCTTGTATTTAAAATATACGTTACGCAAGACATATACAGTATATGTAAATTAATAGATGTAGTTCACATTGTGACAATAGCTTTTTTTTAAATATATTGTAAATGGGTGATAGGACTACTATAAATTCAAATATACGATACGGCAATTTCTTTGTTGGCGAGGTATACGCTTCGCGGCCGCTTGATCAGCCAATGTCAGTTTATGTGAGTGCCAGGCAGTGGAAAGAAGTGTGTTATAGGCCTATTGAACTATTGAATGTTCATATGTATATAGTCCCATCTGTGTCTCCTAGAATATTAACCTCCTGAGGATCAAAGATGTATTTTAACATTATATTTATATACAGTCGATCCTCCTACTGCACGAGTTTGTGTGTGACAGTATGTGTGTGTAGGTGTGTCCTTATTAGGAAGATTTTAAAGATATTTAAACATGAAATGGCAAAATATATCCCGATCAAATTTCAGGCCCTTATAATTTATATAGGTCTACTGAACAAAATCGTGCAATGATAGTCCAAACAATTTAAACAAGCTACATTATAATTCCCGCCCACTCACCAACTCTCTGCAAACTCTCTCTCTTCGCCTCATTGTTGCATCTCTCGCTATTCTATCGCAACTACAATAATCAGTGCTCCTCAGAACTCTCCCAGTGTATACCACCTCCTCTACGTAGGGTACGTGGTACCCGTCTTGCAACACAATCCCACCCCTACTCTGTGCAACTCTCCAACCCGAGTGAAAAGTTACTCTCAGCCTTTCTTCTATTCAACAGCTGAGCTCGGGAACTCTCTCCCAGAATCAGTCTTTCCCTCCTCCTATGACTTAAATTGCTTCAAACTCCGTGTGTCCAGGTATTTTAGCTCGAATGTCCCTTGATTTTGGCCCTGTCACTCTTTCAACTATGGGGGGAAGCACTTGCTACAGGCAGTTCTGCCTTTTGTCTCCCTCACTCACATAGACAAAAAAACAGCAGTGTGTCTATTTTTTTAGTCAGATCATCAAAACAAGGAGTTAAACACACTAGGCTATTTGCTGTAACATATGGAATACGATTTATTTTTTTTCCTAAGCAGAATATTTAATCATGGTATGTGTTTGTCAATATCAAGGAGGTAGAAATAATAATAATGTTATTGTATATTATTCAGGTTACACTACCCTTGAGTTTTAGGCCTATATGAAATTCTGAAAGTATAGTGATATATTGAGACAGTATACCTATTATGGAATTCCCCAGGCCCTAAAGACAGAATTACATATCCTTGTACTGTTTTTTTCCTAATAGGCTACTGGCTGTGCTGATGTATATTTGATTTGTTCTACAACTTGCTACCGATACCGTATCTCCCATACTTTTGAGGATAAGTAATTTTGAAGAAAAAAAATACAATTCAGATCATAACTTATGCAGATAAATAATTTAAATAATTGTTTTTTTTCCTAAATGATCTATAGGATTTGTTGTTTACCAAACATTATTGTACCTCTGTTGTACACCATTTTCACTCTTTTGAGTATCGTATATATTGGGATTTTTTAGCTCTTGATAGGTCACAAATTGCCTCTAAAAGATGCTAATTTTCTAAAAAAAAAAAAAAAAAAAAAAAAAAAAACTCAGCTGCAACTGCTTGCTTTGCTCGCCATCCACACCATTCTCGTGGGGCTGCTAACATAACAAAAATGCCCCGGCTGCTTTGACACCCCAGTCCGCTCCAAAGAGTGTCATTCATATCTCTTAGATTCCAAGTCACAACCCTTAGACTGTGCATGGTTGGTCGAAGTTTGTCAACATTAGGTCCGTCCGGTTCGGAGGCCGTTTGTTCGTTATTCATTGCTGTAGATTTGTTTACGGGTGGAGTCTCGCAAGCCCACCGACCTAAGGTCTTTAGTCGCCTTTTACGACACACAGGAGGCACGGTGGGCATATTCTACTCCTTTATACCTAGGGGATCATGATATTCAGGCTCTCCAAAGAGATCTAGATACACAACACGAATGGACAGTAAATTGGCAGATGAAGTTCAATGTAGATAAATGCAGTGTAGTAAAATTTGGGAAATCGATAGAAAATGTAGGATATAGATGAATTAACGTGAATATAAGAAACTCAGATAATGAAAAAGATTTGGTAGTCATCGTCAACTGTGATATGAAACCTAGAAATCAATGCATTAATGCTCGAAATAAAGCAAATAGAGTTCTCGGATTTATATCTAGAAGTGTGAGTAATAGAACAGCAGACGTAATCTTAAAACTTTATCTAGCGTTAGTAAGACCACATATGGATTACGCTGTCCAATTTTGGTGTCCCTGTTACAGAATGGACATAGATTACTTTGAGAGGGTACAACGAAGAATGTCAAAAATTAACCATTATATTAGAAATCGTCCACATGAAGAAAGGTTGAAGTGGGATTAATAAAGGGGAATATATACTGAAGTTCAGTGATGGCGAAAGAACTTGAACAAATGGTTTCAAATTAGATAAATTTGTTTCAGAAAAGATATAGGCAGATATTGGTTTGGTAACAGAGTTGTAGATAGGTGGAATAGGCTACCGAGTGCTATAGTGGGATCAAGAACGATAGAGAGCTTTAAGATAAAATTAGATAGGCATATGGACGGGATGGGTTGTGTGTGAGGGGGATCTGCCGGGTGTGGGCCAATCGGCTTTATGCAGACTCCTGTTTTCTGATGTTGACCTCTGACCATTTTGGTGAGGTCAGTCCTCATAGTAATAGAGAGTTGTGTCTTATAATTAGGGTTGCATGTGCGAGGGATCTGCCTTGTGTGGGCCATCATTACTGAAGAGGTTAAGACGTCTGGCAATAGATAGATAGATAGATAAACCTCACTAATTTCAACTTGCAATGGCGTTCTATAACCTAATGTAGTAGGCTATATATTAACTTAGAATAATTTTAAGTGACTACCAAACGTCCTACAATAGGGGAATGACCGTCTCAATATTAGGACGTCATTTTAGTCTTATTAATACTATAATTTGTCGAGCTGTTGAACGAGTTTCTCTCTCTCGATATGACTTTCATGTTTATGAATTTCAAAACATTTCTATTTGAAGCACCAATGTAACATTCTGAGTGACCGAAATCGCCGATATAGGATACTATAATTATCATTACTAAATAGCTCTTATAAACATAACAGTAGGTAGCCTACTTACCATAATACTAAATTATATTTCATAATAAACTTATATAAACCGAGTACTCTTGGCCATACATAAATTGTTATGCTAGGACGTACTACCACACCCACTAAATGTCCGCCGTGGCAGGGATTCGATCCCGGGTCTTGCAGATTCACACATGAACGTGCTCACCACTCGACCGCCGCGGCTCTATTGATTTTCTGGTCAGGGATTACCAAATGAAACTCATACTGCTAGATTAATACCGCTAGCATGTTAAATATCACTAGAAATATAAGTCTCTGCCATATTGCTCGAACATTGGCAATATTCCTATAATATCTCTTAGAAATTGCACTGAAATATCTAAAATAGAGCAATGAAACTCATACCGATAGATTAATACCGCTAGCATGTTAACCCTTTAAATATCACTAGAAATATAAGTCTCTGCCATATTGCTTGAACATTGGCAAAATTCCTAGAATATCTCAGAAATTGCACTGAAATATCTAAAATAGAGCTTAAAGACAAATCGCTAGTGTAAATAATTGCTGCTAGAACGAAGTAACCAAAATGTTTCTAGATCTAGCGGAAGTCGCTATACGTATTGGCATTACGTACTGTACACAAGAGCCAATCTGCTTTGTGCATACTATGTTCTTATGTTTCCAGCACACGTCGGCATCAAGGTAAATGCAAAGATTTTTTATTTTTTTTTTCTATATTCCAACTTACTTCCTCTCGGGCATAGGCTGAAAGCCTTAACATTCACCGCTTTACAATGAACAGTGAAGCCCGTGAGGTCTTGTTCCAGTCTAGGGAGTGAGACATGTGAAGCACGTAGAGTACAACGAGCACCTGCCATCTTGCCTTCACATGAGGCACGGTGCTCACTCATGGCCCGAAACGACCCCATCTCTGAAGCCACCTCGTTCCCGTGCTTCACTGTCTCACCACCTACACTCGGACTCTCACACTTACACACACACAACGCCACCTGTTGAGCAGATAACTCACCAGGCATTGCACCCCTATAGCATATTTTGAATATGGGAATATTCATACAGTGCTATTTAATCAGGGAACAATGAGGGTATTTTATTGACGTTTCGGTGGGCTTGTGGTAATGCACTGATACTAGGTACAGCACAAATTCCATCCCAATAATATCTTCCCATTGATACATCGGGATTTGAACCCGGGACCTTTGGATTACCAGGCCAGTGGCAAGACCACTCCACCACACCTCCCCTAGAGATTATAGCAAAGGAACTAATACGTAGCCTATAGCTACACTCAAACAAGCACACACATAGCCACACAAGACCATCACACACACAGCCACACTAAAGCAAGCACACACACGCCTCTCTAGCGGCAATTACTTAGGCTCAGTGAGTGGCCTCCTCCATGTTGTTTGCACATTCATGTCATTCAGAGATGCGCATATATTATATTTCAGCTTTTCGAGGGTAAATAAATGGTGACCGGTCAACTCAACCAGTAGACCATTTCAACCACTAGCTCTCAACCAGTACCAAATCAACCAATACGGTTAGGTTAGGTTAGTACTATATTTTGGCACTGGTTTGGTTGGTCTGGGTTAATTTGGCACTGGTTGAGAGCTACTGGTTGAAATGGTCTACTGGTTGAGATGACATGGAACCTAAATAAATACTTCCGATATATATCTATCCTTGTATTTGAATTATGCATCTTGCTAGATATCCGTACTTAACCCGGGAACTGCGGGGAGACTCTTAAGAGTTCCCCCGGCGGACTGCGGGGAGACTCTTATGAGTGAGTGAAAAAAAAAATCAACTTTTGACATCGAAAAAAAAAAAAAAAAAAAAAAAAAAAAAAAAAAAAAATTGGCCCCTGGGCCATGCAAAATCTCAGTCCTCTACCTCCCCTCCTTCCCCACTTTCCTCCTCTCCTTCAGTTATCACCTATTTTCCCTGTTATTCCCTTATTCTGCGGTATATTTTCGTGCTAACATTAGCGAGTTGCAAGCAGGGTGTTGTCATCACTGATGGCAAGCGAGTGCAAGAGAGAGAGAGAGAGTATCGATCGACTGTGTCTCAGTGGCCTTGGGGGAAATTGGCGGGAAAACAGCTTGCCTCACCCATACATTATACAACTCGCGGGCTATATCTCCGATTTTGACAATCCAAACGCTGTTTTCACTCGTTTTATTGTTGTTTCAGGTTAATACCTTTATAATCAACCCATAATAGGCGCATATGGATAAGTATTAATGCTATTAATGGCACAATGAATATTTTAGTGACGGAAACACCTCAAATACGTCAGCACAGGGGGACGTTTCCAATTACCCCCATGCGCACTTCAGAGGTTAATAGAGACACGTGGAAAGGTTACAAATAAACACAAACAAATATAAGGAACAATGAATTTCATAACATACGTCTTTTGGCGAACTAAGCAACGAGATTAGAGGCATGATAGGCAAGTGAGCGAGAAGAGTGATAGCTGGAAGCAAGACCATGAGTAGTTTTGAACATCCCGATAGTGGATAAACATTTCTAATTGATTTTAATGTTTCACTCATCTTACAGTAATTTATGAATAGAGTATGTCTTTGTAAATGTTATATTCAAATGCATAGAATCAACCTGAGCCACGCTGGATAATCATAACTGCGAACATTTAGTTTCGACCAGACTATAGGCCTAGTATCGTATATATTATGGTACAGTAATTGACTTAGAGGTAATGAAGAAATGCAGTTGGTATATATATATCCAATTATCCATAAGGAACAATCAATGGTACTATCATTTGTTATGTTATATAACGGTGGTGACTTTGACATTAGTAAAGTGTGTATGCTTAGACTAAAACGATCAATATTTAATACAGTAGCTGTGTGTAGTACGAAGACAAAACAAAATAGATAGTGTTCAGCAATATTAGTACCGCGTCCATACAATAGATGGCGGTGGTTGAAGCCTCAAATCGATGCCAGACACCGCCATCTTTGGTATTATTTATTTTAATGGAAGGCATAGGAAGTTTCCTATCTCCCTTCTACTGTCTCTCCCAGTGTGAATCTCAGGGTTGCCAATTTAGTTACTTTACCGCTAGAGGTATTCACTTCAATCTAGCAGCCAGTTTTTACATGTAGCAACATAATTCCTAGATATTGAACAAAATTCAGACATATTAAATTGTAAACCTTGCAAAGCAAATAAACCAAAACTATAGAGATTGTGGCACTATTCTAGCGACTTTTTGCATTTATAATAAGATATTAGATATGGCTATGTCAAGTTGGCTGATAATTATGAACCAGTAATGCTGGACGATGGGAATGCTGCGTGAGGGAGCAGAGAACCGTAGGGTAAGTCACACAGGCAATTGTCAAAATTTTGAAGTTCCAGATCATTGTTATTAAAGTAAGCATTTGGCAAAGTAAGGAATTGTTAAAAACCTTAGCCAATACTCTGCTTATCACCAACAATAAATGTTAATTATAATTTGTTGTTAATTATCATTTGTTACATACCTATACCTATTCAGGTATGTATAGGTAGGTTGACTAAATAATTGGTGGAATTCGTAGGGACTTGAACTATTTTGAGAGAGTTTAATTTTAAAAAAATGAATGGATCTGAATGATGAATCGGAGTATTATTAAGCAAAACTAGGGGATGCAGGGAAACCTAGACTTAAGACGGAAAACGTTGTGTGGGTACCGAGTACGGTATTAAAGTAATTTAAGAATAGACAATTTTCAATGCTGCGGCAAAACTATTCCACCAATTTATATTATTTTGGTACCAAAACGTTCGAAATTGCAAGCCTCACCCAACTACTCAAACATGGCTTTGATCATGCGCATAGTTTTCAAGATATGGATTTTTAAGTGTATGTCGAGTTTTTTTCAAGATTGTCGAAAAAAAACCCACGTGCAGAGCAAAACCTTTTCCATAACATTTGCGGAGCATTAGTAGTGGAGTACAATTACCAAAGCCCAATCATTTTCTTTGAGTGGGAGAGACGATATTTAAGTTTAAAACATTTCGGGAAAACGGCTTCCACGGACCTTTTTGGCTGCCATTTTGAATGTTTAGCATATCCATAGTTGCCCAATACAAACACGCATCTTGTGTAAAAGTGTGGTCCCGATCCGAAAAGCGGTACCGGAGTTATTGCGTAAAAACCGGAGTGGAAAAATAATTTGGAAGAATAAGATTTAATGATTACAATAGGGGTTCCCCGCTAGGGCTCGAACCCCTAATAATATAGAGCTCAGACACCAAGTCAACAATCGCCGCGGGAATCCCTCGTAACTGTAGTAGCTCCCAGAGCCTCTCTCGGTGCATCGAGTCAAATGTTTCTTGAGATCAACATAGACTGCAAGCAGACCTTTTGAAACTCAAGTCGGTGTTCCACGGCTACCCAGAGCGCCAGAATACGATCAATTGTTGACTTCTTGGGTGTAAATCCAGATTGCTCAGGCCCTTGCTCCTTTAACAGGTGGGCTCGGATTCGCACCAGCAAAATATGGGCGAAAACCTTGCCTGACGCACTGAGCAGTGTAATATTACGGTAGTTATTACACTCTTGTCGGTCCCCATTCCCTTTCCAGATAGGGTTGACCAGACTCCTCCAGTCAACAGGAATGGTACCAGATGCAATGTTGCATCTCTCGCTATTCTATCGCTACTATAATAATCAGTGTTCCTCAGAGCTATCCCAGTGCATACCACCTCCTTTACGTAGGGCACGTGGTACCCGTCTTGCAACTCAATCCCACCCCTACTCTGTACAACTCTCCAACCCAAGAGTGAAACGTTACTCTCAAACTTTCTTCTACTCAACATCTGAGCTCTGGAACTCTCTCCCAGAATCAGTCTTTCCTACTTCCTATGACTTAAATTGCTTCAAGCTCCGTGTGTCCAGGCATTTTGGCTCGAACGTCCCTTGATTTTGGCCCTGTCACTCTTTCAACTATGGGGGAGGCACTCGCTATAGGCAGTTATGCCTTTTGCCTCCCTCAATCACATAGAAAAAAAAAAAAAAAAAAAAAAGTCTGCCATACAGAAATCAGGACTACATGTAACCCATGGACCATGGACTCACCCACAGCTTTCAGCAATTCTCCAGGAATGCCATAGATACCAGGAGCCTTCCCACCCTTCAGATTTGCCACAGCCTCCCGTACATCGGCAAGGGAGGGAGCGTCTTCATTAATTGGTGGATTAGGCACTAGTGGTTGGACATCCACTGAAAGAAGCTGTCTGTTGAGAGTGCTGGCCATGTACAAATGCTCAAATTACTCAGCCCAGCGGGTTCTGCACACATCATCACTTGATGCGAGCTGGCAATCTGCCATCCGAACTGACATCGCTTGGTGGGTAGGCTTAGAGTGGAGTCTCTTCAGGGCTCGCTAAGTAGGCCAGAGGCCATTTGCAGAATAATGTCCTTCGACCTCATCAGCGATTCCCCTGACATACCTCTCTTTGTCTCTCCTCAGGTAAGTTCTCACTCTGCGAGACAGGGCACTGTGCTGACCCAGATCTCCATCCAATCTGGCAGCACGACTCTCTTCTATTATGCCCAGCGTCTCACCCAATAGGAAACCTCTCCATGACCCAGGTTTGACACCAATGCATTCATCAGCTACTGACAGGTCTCCATGTTTAAAGTATTCCCCTCTCTCTGTTGGTGTAGGGGACCTGGCTGTATACTGTTTCTTCATATGTTTTTATGATTTTTCTTATGCTTCTTCTTCTTGGACTTTGTCCTGGAGACGCGTAGGGGACTCTGAACGAGTTTGAAGCAGAACAGGATACCAAATTCTGTGCTAGTGCAGGGATTTCTGTACTCTATATGTGCCTCGCAAGAGATGCTGGACGAGGGTGTTTCGCAAGGGATCCTGAACGAGGGTGCCTCGCAAGGGATGCTAAACGAGGGTGCAGCCAGACAGGTTTTGCATTGTTTGGTCGCTATTTAATTTCCCAAGGGAGGCTGAGGGAGAGTACCTAAATGGATTAGCTCAAGTTTGAGGGAGTTTGTGAGCCTGCTGAAGAGTTGTTCCTCTCGCTCTTTGGTAATTTTCTTGCCGGTGCAGGTCTTACGTATCGAAAGAGCCTTAGTAGTGGGGTCAGGGCAGCTCATGTGCCCTTGTGGTACTGCCCCTTTGTCAGGTAAGGTGGAAGGTCAGCTGCCAGCTATGCGATACATTTCTGTGGTGGGCGGTGCCGTGATATCACAAGCCCAGTGATTGGCTTTGGCAGCACATGAGGCAGAAAACGGAGTGGCTGGGGTTAGGTAAAACCGCCTGTGATGCTGTCTCCTTTGATCCGGAGCATGGCTATTCTGTTGATGGTAGTTGTTGATCTCGATGTTGGTGTCGTGATGTTGCTGGGGGTTTCACTGCTCTTATCTTGATATATA
Source organism: Paralithodes platypus (assembly GCA_032716605.1). Taxonomy (NCBI): domain Eukaryota; kingdom Metazoa; phylum Arthropoda; class Malacostraca; order Decapoda; family Lithodidae; genus Paralithodes; species Paralithodes platypus. The sequence goes on from CM064549.1 coordinate 19,469,110, forward strand.
TATATATATATATATATATATATATATATATATACAGTATATATATATATATATATATATGGAAGAGCTATGAATCTTTATTCTCTAACGTTTCGGGTTATGTTATGTACCCATCTTCAGAGACTGACAGATTTTTAGAAAACTCACAGAATATATACAAAGTCAGGAAATTCATTGTTGGCATCCTAGAATAGTGCTGCCATTTTTATGGCGATAATTTAAATCTTATAAGTAGAACAATTATCCGATTAGCCTACCCTCTGGGACTGGGATATTTTTACCTCTTTCTCTATTTACCTATTTATCCCTTTCGGTACCAGCAACGGACTTGTATTTATTTGTTCACTATTAGGAACAGGAAAGGTTTGAAGAAATATATATAATTATATACATATATATATATACATATATATACATACATATATATATATACACATATACATACATACCCATGCACATATACATACACACACATACATACAATACATACACATACATACATATACATATATATACACATACCTACATATACATACATACATATACACACATGCTGTATACATTATATATACATACATACACAAATACCTATACATACACATACGTATATATACATACTATCGAATTTCTCCTGCCTTTGACTTTAGAGCTATATTAGCGGCGTAAACCGACCATTTTACAAACCCCTCTCTGTGGTTGGTTACGTCTTTTTGGGTGATATAAGCAGCTTCTAACGCTTTTCTCATCCGTTTATCTAACCCTATCCTTAGTTCTTTGGCTGCTTCCCATTTAGTAAGATGATTTGTTTTGTCAATGTGTAGCACTAGAGAGTTTGATATTCTGTGTTACACTACATATTTCTTATGTTCAGCTATCCTTTTCTTAAGACCTCGCCCAGTTTCTCCTACGTACTCTTTTTCACAGCCATTACATGGAATATTATATATGACACTGTCCTTGTTGTTGGTCTTTCTTTGTTTACTTTTTGTAATTTCACCTATTTTTTCCCCAGAGGATGTTGCTATTTGTATACCAGTTTTCATGAGATACTTGTTGATCGTAAAGGCTTTGTTTGAGTTTGGTACACAGATGTATCTCTCCTTCTCGTCACTTACTTCCGTTTTATTCTTCTCTCTTTTCCTTCTAATTATATTTATTGCCTTCCTTTTGAGCTTGAGTAGGAGGCCTTTGGGGTAGCATAACTTCCTAAAGGTACACATTATATATTCTAACTCTTCACTGATGAAATCCTTGCTACACATCTTGTATGCCCTTAGGAAGAAACCAATTACCACCCCTGATTTGATTCTTTCGTTGTGTGCCGAGAGGTAGTGGATAAAATCATCCTTAGTTGTGAGTTTCCTATACACCAAGAATTTAACCCTATCAACTCCCCTCCAAACTAACGTATCTAGGAACGGCAATTTATCGTCTTTCTGCTCTTCCACTGTAAATTGAATGTCTTTGTTTATGTTATTTAGCATTCTTAATTTATTGTCTATATTGGTTCCTTTGGTTCTGTGGGTACAATAGCTAATACATCGTCGACATACCTAAGCCAAGTAGATCCCCTACCCATAATTCTTATATAATTGTCTGCCTCTAGTGTCTCCATGTATAGGCAAGCCATAACTGCACTTAACCCAGGAGCGGCCGGAAGACTCTTAAGAGTTTCCCCGGGCGACTGCGGGAAGACTCTTAAGATCTTGGGCCTAAAAAAATCCATTTAAAACACCCCCAAAAAACTTGAACCCTTTTTTTTATTTTTTGCCCCTGGGCCAGGCCAAATATCACCTCTCCACATCCCCTCCTTCCCCACTTCCCCCCGCCTCCTTCAATTATCACCTATTTTCCCAGTTATTCCCTTATTCTGTGGTCTATTTTCGTGCTAACATTAGCGGGTTGCTAGCAGGGCGTTGTCATCAGTGTTACCAAGCCTGGGAATTAGGGGAGAAGTCAGGAAGAAACACTGTTTCCACTTGTTTTATTGTTGTAACTGGTTAATATCTTCATATTAATGGTAAAATAGGCACATATGAATAAGTATTAACGGTATTTATGGTAAAATAACGATGTTAGTGATGGGAACAGCTCAAATACGTGCGCACAGGCGAGTGGTGTCTCATACCCCCCATGCGCAGCCGAGAGGTTAAAGGGGATCCCATTGCTAGGCCCCGGTGTTGCGCATATTTCTCACCATTGAACATGAAGGCACCACATTTAACACACAGAGACACAAGGCCTCCTACTCAAGCTCAAAGGGAAGGCAATAAATATAATTAAAAGGAAAAGAGAGAAGAATGATAAGGAAGTAAGTGACAAGAAGGAGAGATACATCTGTGTACCAAACTTAAACAAAGCCTCTACGATCAACAAGTCATGAACACTGGTATACAAATAGCAACATCCTCTGGGGGAAAAAACAAGTGAAATTACAAAAGTAAACAAAGATAGACCATAAACAAGGACAGTGTCATATATAATATTCCATGTAATGGCTGTGAAAAAGAGTACATAGGAGAAACTGGGCTAGGTCTCTAGTGCTACACATTGACACTAAAAATCATCTTACTAAATGGGAAGCAACCAAAGAACTAAGGATAGGGTTAGATAAACGGATGAGAAAAACGTTAGAAGCTGCTTATATCACCCAAAAAGACGTAACCAACCACAGAGAGAGGTTTGTAAAATGGTCGGTTTACACTGCTAATATAGCTCTAAGTCAAAGGCAGGAGGAATTCGATAGTTTGTATATATATATATATATGTATATGTATGTGTATGTATAGGTATTTGTGTATGTATGTATATATATAGTGTATATCTATGTATGAATTTGTAGGCATGTGTATATAATTATGAATATGTATGTATTGTATGTATGTGTGTGTATGTATATGTGTAGGGGTATGTATGTGTATGTGTATATATATATATGTATGTATATAATATGTATATGTATGTATATAATTATATATATTTCTTCAAACCTTTCCTGTTCCCAATAGTGAACAAATAAATACAAGTCCGTTGCTGGTACCGAAAGGGATAAACAGGTAATTAGAGAAAGAGGTAAAGAATATCCCTGTCCCAGAGGGTAGGCTAATCGGAAAATTGTTCTACTTATAAGATTTAACCAACTGAGCCCCAGCTAGCTATAAATAAATGTACCACCAGGGACCGGCAGGATTTGAATTTTTTTGTTTCCAGAAACAATAGCGAATGGGTTAGAAATGAAGGAAAAACAAAAAATAAAAAAATAAAAAAGGTCAAATATTGGTCCTACGGAGCCCCCGAAAACGGATTTTAGGAGAGTAAAAAATTGAAGGCAAAAACACCCAAAAACCATGTTTTTGCGCGCTCACGCGCACGCGGTTGCACTTTGAGAGTGTTCAACCATCGCCAAGGTTGCGTGGGATACTTACACAGTTCCCATACAAATTTGAGCCCTCTAGGTGCCATAGGACCGGAGTAATTGGGACCGGAGTACCAGTGATGACACGTTGTCGTCGCTGGGGTTTTGCGTTACATACATTGCCGACAACACGTTGTCGTCGCTGGGGTTCAGTGGATTAAGATATCACCATAAAAATGGCAGCACTATTCTAGGATGCCAACAATGAATTTCCTGACTTTGTATATATTCTGTGAGTTTTCTAAAAATCGGTCAGTCTCTCTGAAGAAGGGTACATAACATAACCCGAAACGTTAGAGAATAGAGACTCATAGCTCTTCCCTGTGATTTTTCCTCCACCCAATCCTTCTACCTGTCAGAATGGAACATTCATATATATATATATGTTTCTAATCTCTCAGTGAGGTTCGAACCGCCGACCGTCAGGACGATAGCCGACGCTTTAATCAACTACACCACGGCAGTCTTGAAGACACTCAACCCTCTATCCTATTTATGTTAAGGAGAAGGGAAACCCACTAGGCGAATATATTTCAATTCATACCTAGTCGTTGTTGTTGTTGTTGTTCCCCAAGCTGCCTGGCCGAACAGCCCCAAGGCCCCGAGCAAGGCCAAGGCCATAACCGAGCGCCCCCACAGAACCCTCCCTGCCGACCACAATAAAGCCTGGGTGACCAAAGCCACTCCATGGCGGGGAGCTGAGGAAGGTGCGGAAACGCCCGGGAAACCAAAGCCCCACCCAGGGCCCTGTACCCCTCAGCAATTATGAAGAGAAAGTTGAGGGGCAAAGGAAAAATGTGATGCTTTGGCTTCCAATCTCGGTAGATTGGGAAGTCAATTCACGGAAGAGACGCCGTCACTTGAGATCTAGAAAATATATAAGTAAAAGGAACAGTCAGAGTAAGCTATGGGTATGGCAGAGATTGCTCTGTTCTCACTCTGATAGACCAGCCCATCACCACATGAATAGAACCCAATACTCTCAGCATCAGCTATGAAAGGCCCTAGAAAGCCGCCTTTGGCGGGGGGATAGCTCCCCTATTTCAACCCCTTTCGGGGTTGGGCACCCGCTCGACCGCGGGTCGTAGGAGCCATATTCCAGAATACCATACAAGAATTTCTGAGTGTCCCGACGCAACTCGGGCCGAAATTGATTTAATTTAATTCTAACCCACCAAGCATGAGAGTTTCAAATATTGAGTACAGTATATATCACAAATACACGTGAACCACTAAATGTTTCTAATCTCTCAGTGGGGTTCGAACCGCCGACCGTCAAGACGATAGCCGACGCTTTAATCAACTACTCCACGGCAGTCTAAAAGACAGTCAACCCTCTATCCTATTTATGTTAAGGAGAAGGGAAACCCACTAGGCGAATATATTTCAATTCATACCTATTCGAAGGATCCATATTCCAGAATACCATACAAGGATTTCTGAGTGTCCCGACGCAACTCGGGCCACTGAGAGATTAGAAACATTTAGTGGCTCACGTGTATTTGTGATATATACTCAATATTTGTAACTCTCATGCTTGGTGGGTTAGAATTAAATGAAATCAATTTCGGCCCGAGTTGCGTCGGGACACTCAGAAATCCTTGTATGGTATTCTGGAATATAGATCCTACGACTTGGTATGAATTGAAATATATTCGCTTAGTGGGTTTCCCTTCTCCTTAACATAAATAGGATAGAGGGTTGAGTGTCTTTTAGACTGCCGTGGTGTAGTTGCTTAAAGCGTCGGCTATCGTCCTGACGGTCGGCGGTTCGAACCCCACTGAGAGATTAGAAACATTTAGTGGCTCACGTGCATTTGTGATATATACTCAATATATATATATAGTGTACAACGAAACATTGCCAATCAGAAAATTATAATACACATAATAATAATACAAGCACAAAATGTGGGTTTAGTTAATTCAATTATATTTTCACATAACTGTGAAATATACACACAGACTTTTTTTGTGAAACGATAGAAATATCTAATATTTTATCACGTTAAATAAATTAATTAAAGGAGTATATAGGGTATAACAAGTATACACAGAAATAACTGAAAAATATGGTTCACTGCTTCACAATGTGTGAAAGAGACCGAGAAACCGAGAGGGAGATGACAGACTAATAATTCAGGGTCGGTATAATTGACACCTAGATCATAATATCCCGAATAAAATGGAGTAGGCTACAGCTACCTGGTGTGCTGGAGTGGTATCCTTAATTTGACGAGTGCATATTACTTGCGTGTAACCTTTTACGACCATTCTCAAATAGGAGCTTCTGAAAAATGCGTGCAATATTATTATTATATATATATATATATATATATATATATATATATATATATATATATATATATATATATATATATATATATATATATATATATATATTAACAATTACCTTGACAATAATCAACACACAATTAAAAATATACAACGAACATTTACAGTAGATACATGCTCTTATACCTGTTATGACGATAGAGAAAGAGAGAATTTAGCCAAGAAAGAACTAGGTGACCGTATACTGAGAACTGCCTAGAAGGTGATGTTAACACACACGCACATATTCATATTTAAGCACACACACACACATATGCCTACAGTACCACACACAAACACACACATATTCGCAAATCCATTCACAAACACACACAAATTCATATTTTCAATCACAAACACACACATTCACATCCTACTCACAAACAAAAATACAAACATTCACATTTCATGCACACACACACACACAGTTATAATTCCACTCACAATTTAAACACACACTCATTCACAAGCACATTTTTTTTTTTTTTTTAAGAGACAATGAACGGAGGAAGGAAAAACACAGATAAAACAAAAAGGTCCATGTGCCTAAAGGCATCCTCCATTCATAAAATGTTTGTAACAACTGGATTTAAACATTTGTAGATTGTAAGTTTGTGGAAAGCAATTCGGGGGAAGTGAATTCCAAAGAGTAGTAGCTCTGGGGATAAATTAATTCTGATAAGCAGAAGTTCTGCATTGTGGAGGAGAAAGTGTAAATTCATGGGCGCTCTCAGCTGCCCTAGTTCTACGGGGAAAGATGTGGAGAGGCGGCACAATTGAAGCAAGTTCCTCAGAACAATTGCTGTGAAAATATCTGTAGAATAATGCAAGGGATGCAACGTTTCTTCGTATGGATAATGTAGGAAGGTCCTGTGTGATTGCAGGGTTATTGATTAATCTAATAGCTTTATTTTGAATTTTGTCCAACTGCCTCAATGCAACCACTCCACTTCCACCCCACAGAGGTGAACAGTAATCCATCTGAGAACGCACATGACTTTTATATATCACGGCCAACTGCTCGTCAGTGAAGAATTCTCGAACTCTGTACAGGAGTCCCAGTTTGTTAGAGGCATTCTTAGCAATGCTTCTAACATAATGTGTCCACCTCAAGTTAGTAGTTAATGTTACACCGAGAATGTCAATACTAGGGGAAGTGGGAATATTTACATCATTAACAAATATATGGGAGTCAGTGAGATTCTGTCGGTTAGAAAATTGAATGTACTTGGTTTTCTGTGCATTAAAGGAAACTAGATTCTTTTGTCCCCATCCATTAATTCTAGAAAGGTCCTGGTTCAGAGAAATTGCAGTGTTTATTTTTGAATTTATAAGATCGGGTTGGGTGAAAGCATTGGTAAATGTGAAGGAACTGTGGAGTGTTGAGTCATCTTCGTAGCAATGTATTGGATTATGAGTGGTAGATATGAGATCATTGATATGAATGAGGAACAGAATTGGGGCCAAAACTGATCCCTGGGGAACACCAGCATTTATTGAGTGAAATTGAGAATAAAGGCCATCCACCATTACACATATTTTTCTGTTATGAAGATAAGAAGAAATTAGTGGAACTAATGATGCAAGGCAAAGGTGTGACACCTTCGACAATAAGGATTGATGCCAGACTCTATCAAATGCAGTCATGGTAGCAGAGCGAGCTTAGTCACTGTACTGGGAGTGCTGGCTCTTGTGTCGGGTGATCGATCCCACGCTCTAGCAGGGGAAGTTCTCTCAAAATATTTTCCTAACCGTGAAGGCTAGGTCTGGACAGATCAATCTCTTGGGACCCACACAGTCTCCTTCCCTAATCTTACTCCCTTGGGGGTATGTAGGCGCTCTAGCTAGCAGCCAGGATCAGTCTTTTGATCCCTTGGGATAGGATCTTGCTTAAGTCTGTGTATTTTCAGCCCTATTGGCCGATGGCTCGAAATAAACCAATTGTTATTAATATTTACTTTGTAAATACACACTCACATTTACACTCACACACACATACAGA